>WHVE01000161.1:0-209167 GCA_015178995.1 Trichophaea hybrida
GATGCCGCCGACCGGAGAATCATGGCATTCCTGGATCCATTTGAGCTTGTCCTCGTCTGTTGGTAGGATTTGTGTTTCGGAAATTTCCAACGGTTGTTCCTTGTGTGTACATAGTCCTTCGCTGCTGTCGTACGGGCATTGTTGTCACACCCTTTTTACCCAGTTCCATAGTTCTTCGGCGCTTGTTGAATCGTTGTCCAGATTGACCGTCTCTGCAAACGCCACTACCAAGGTTTTGCGTAGTTTCTTGTCGAGGTTTTCTGTTTTTAGCACGATTTGCTGGCTTTTTTCTGCCCCCCCCTTCGGAGGAATGTCTCCTGGCATTCTTGTGAGTGCATCGGGCTTCTGTCCTTGTTTGCTGGGCGATAAACGATTTTGAATTTAAAACGGGAGAGAAATTCGGACCACCTTGTTTGCCTTCGTTCAACAGCTTCGAAGTCATGAAGTACTCCAGGTTCTTGTGATCTGTGAGAATTTTGATCGGGTGTACTGAACCTTCGCACTCAGGTATCCATTGTTCCAAACTTTTAACTATTGTGCCTAATTCTTGATCGTAAATTTCGTAATTTCCTTTGGCAGGCGAATGTTTTTGGAAAAGAAGGCCACTGGATGTAATATTCCATGATCATCGTACTGAGAAAGGACTCCTGCTGATACATTACTCGAAGCGTCGGTTTCTAGGACCATCTGTTTTTTGTAGTCGAAGTGGGCTAGCACTGGTGCCGTCGTAAAAGCTAACTTGAGTTAGGCAAATGCTCTTTTCTGATCGGGTCCCCAGTGAAAGGGTATTAGCTTTTTCGTGAGTTTTGTTAGCGGTTTTACCACCCTACTGTAATTCCGTATGTATCGTCGGTAGAAATTGGTGAAGCCTAAAAAGGTTTGGACTTCTTTAAGTTTCCTGGTGCTTCCCAATTTTCAACTGCATGGACTTTCTCCGGATCCATTTTGATTCCGTTTACTCCGACAATTAGCCCTAGGTATTTGACTTCTTCCTTATGGAACTCGCATTATTCTGCTTTTAGGTAGAGACCAGCTTCCTTGAGTGCGGTCATGACTGCTCTGACGTGTTCCTTGTGCTCCTTCAGGTGATCGCTGTAGATAAGGATGTCGTCCAAAAAGGCCGTGCAGAAGATGTCCAGGAAAGGTCGTAGTGTATCGTTGATGAATTCTTGGAAGGATGCTGGTGCGTTGGTAAGTCCGAAGGGCATAACCAGTGATTCGAACAGTCCATAGCGGGTCCTGAAAGCCATTTTCCATTCGTGCCCTTCTGCGATTGTAATCATGTTATACGCATCGCGGACGTCTAACTTGGTGTAGTAACGGGCTTTGGAGAGTCTTAGCAAGGTTTCTTGGATTAATGGTAGGGGATACCGGTTTTTTATTGTTCCTTCGTTCAGGCCTCGGTAGTCGACGCAGAGTCTCAGGCCTCCTCCTGGTTTTGGAGCCAAAAGTACCGGGGCTCCGCAGGGTGATGACGATGATCAAACGAATCCCTTGGACAAGTTCTTTTCTATCCATTCTTTTAGTACTCCCAATTCTTCTCGTGAGAGACTGTAGATAGGTCCAAATGGAGGTGTGAATCCTTCCTGTAGTTTAATCTTATGATCGTAAGGTTGATGCGGAGGTAAGGTTTCTGCAATTACTTTGCTGAATAGCGGTAGAAATTTGTGGTACTCCTTGGGAATGACTTCTTCGAGAGGTTTGTCTTGTAGGTCTTGTATTCCCAAGGCTTTATTGATTTCATACAACGTGACGGCGTAAACTTTGAGTCTCTCCTACTTTATTCTTCTCATAAAGGGTGAGACAGCTACTGCGCAGATGTCTAGCCTGGGTGTCTCCGGATCTATTGTTTCCATATGATTGCCCCACACCCATACGCTCGAATGGTGTTGGCAGTGTTGTTGGCAGTAGCTGCTTTCGAAACCGATCCTTCGGGCTTTGAATTTCACCGTTACGTCGTGAAGTTGTAACCATGGCAATCCTAGTACGATCGGATAATGCCCTAACTTTGTTACGAACGCTGGTAGTTGCTCCTGATGTGATCTTATTCCTATATTTAACTTGGCCATGGTCGTAATGGTTCCTGATTCGATGGGTCTTCCATCGATAACCTCTAACTCTCTTGATTCTCGTAATTCCTTCTCTTCTAACTGATGATGGCGAACAAAATCTTTATCCACAAATGCTATTCCCGTGGCTCCGCAGTCAATTAGAGCGTGTGTATCGATTAACCTGTCTCCGATTTTCAGCGAACATTTTACAACAAGGTGTTTGCTTTCCATTAAAGACTCCTTAATTTCTGCACTACTGATTGAAAACTGCGAAATTTCAAAACGAGACTTAACAACTGTAGACCAAGGTGATTCGTGCCCAGCGCAATGGCCATCTTTATTGCACTGGTTTATACTTTTCCCGACTCGACTTCCTTTCCTTTCCCTGTTCCCGAATCTGCGTCCATTTCATTTCCTGCTTTCTTAAAAGGCGTTAATTCCACTTGTCCTGATGCTGCTTTCAATTTTCTCGGGCAACTTGCTGCGAAGTGCCTTGAGTCCCCACAGTACATACATAGTCCTCCTTCCCTTCATCTCTTTCTCTCTTCTGGTGTGATCTTCCTGCCTTTGACTGCTTAGAGGTCCATTCGGGCGGGGCCGAAATACCCTGCTACTGTTCCCGCAGGTGCAGTCTCTGAGGCGGGTGTGGTGCTGGTTGTTGGGTCGGACTTCTTGTATCCTCCTTCCCACCTTCCTGACTTCCTTTCCGCGGCCCGGGCTCTCAGCTGAGATTCTCTTTTTGAACACAGCTTGACGAATTCGACCAGGTTTTCCGGTAACTCGGTGTGCTGTAAGGAGTCTTTGAGTTCGTTTGACAGCCCATTTCATAATGCATCTAGCTGGGCTTCCGTGTTCCACTTGACGTCCGCTACGTACCTCTGGAATTCGGCGTAGTACTGGGAGAATTCGTGGTCTCGTTGTTTGAGTTTCAATAGTTCCCTCTTGGCCGTTGCCGCTTTGTCTTGGTTTCCGAAAGCTAAGTCCATCAGGTCAAGCAGATCTTTTAAGGAATTGAGTTTTACTTCCCCCTAAACTTCTTCACAGTATGGCTTAAGCTGTGCCATGGCTACTCCCTCGAGACGTCCCATCGCATACCTTAGCTTCTTCTGTTCGGTATTGAACGTTCTGGGTTTTCCTGCTATCTTCAAAGCCAACTGCACCTTCCATCCCCTAAGTTCCTTCCTGTCTGTTCCTGAAAAACGGGCAATTTCGTTGCCCTTTGCTTCTGGTTCCCTCTCTTCCCTTTCTCCCATCCTTCCTTCCGTTAGTCTCAAGATCCGGGTTACCTGTTCCCGATTTTCTTCTGCCAACGATCTGAATTTCTCCATCTGTGCCTGGGCGTCTTCCAGGTCTTGTTTCAGTTCTGCCAGGTCTGGATTCCTTTCTTCCAGTTGTTGTTCCAGGTTCCGGACTTTTTCCACTAAGTCCCCATGACTGCATTCGGGAACTGTTCCTTCTGCTGTTGCCAGTCTCTGTGTTGCTAGGGTCGCTTCCCTTTTCCAGTTTTCTCTTTCCTCCGAAAATTCTGATATTCGTGCTTCCGCATCTTTCACAGATTGTCATTTCTTTATCAATTCGTTCAGCCTGCTGGTCGTCGG
The DNA here is from genome assembly GCA_015178995.1 of Trichophaea hybrida. Classification (NCBI taxonomy): domain Eukaryota; kingdom Fungi; phylum Ascomycota; class Pezizomycetes; order Pezizales; family Pyronemataceae; genus Trichophaea; species Trichophaea hybrida. The sequence continues at coordinate 3,650 of WHVE01000161.1, forward strand.
TAACCTGGCGAGGGCGTTCAACCCCTTGTTGATATCTTGGATGTAACTTCGGAGTTGTTCTTCGTTCATCGCCTCCGTGTCCGCCTGTGTTACGTTTTCCAGCTCCTGCTGAACCGCCGTTGTCAGGGTTACATCGCGGGCCATTGTTGAGGATTCGCCTGACATCTTTCTGGTGATGTAAGAATGCTGCTAACGGAAGGGATCGAGGTCTGTGACACAAGTAACAACCGCTTTGGTGAAAATAGCGGCACATAAACTAGGACTAAAACTGAGAATATAACTGGTAAAATCAATTTTTGACTCGTTCTTCTGTCAAGGTTTCAGGGCTGGGTGTCGAGGGTTCAGGGTTCGGGGTTCTAGGGGTTATAAAATCCAAGAGCCAGAAGGCTCAAGAGTCGAGAATGACTTGTAGCTAAAGAAACAAAGACTGTACGCAAGAGACTCGATCCAGAATCACCGAGTGTGAAAGAAGTGAAAGCCGAAGATTAATTGATTGTTTTATAGACGAGAGAACGAGTGAAAAAAGAAACTTATCCTCCGCCAAATCGCCAGGTTTATATACATTACTTCACTCGTTCCATAATACATCCGAACTCCTGCTTTCTTTGTACACCTTACTTGCATGATTCCTACGTCTCCCGTGACACCTGATTCGAAACCTGATTTCATTCTCGTCGTGCTTTAGCCTCCACTCGAAACCTGATTTCATTCTAGTCGTGCTTTAGCTTTCGTTCGAAACCTGATTTCATTCTCGTCGTGCTTTAGCCTCCACTCGAAACGTGATCTCATTCTCATAGTGCTTTAGCTTTCGTTCGAAACCTGATTTCATTCTCGTCGTGCGTTATCTTTTGTATTATTCATCGATCATCACTCCGCCATCGATCGTCACTCAGCACAACCGTGACAATTACTGTCATCGGAAAATTCTTGCACTTTGGACTCCTTGGCATCATTTCCTTCTCCAGGAATCTGCTGGGTCAAATGGTGGCTCAGTTGTTATCCTCTACCTCCGCCTCCATTGCTGCCTTTCTTGCGACCACCATGGGAACCTCTTTGCCTGTCTGCTCTCTCCTTTTCATTCTTATTAGAGCCATTGTTATCATTGGCTAATTTCTTTTCTTTCTATGTGGCCAGGACCTTTTCCTTATTTGGACATGTCTGGGCGGGGTGGCTAACATCGTCATATGCGTAACAACTACGGTCACTACTACCACCACTGCCACCACCACCGCCGCCACCTTTGTTTTGTTTACCCACAATTTTCTTAAGTGTTGTTGATGTCAGTTGCTTCTTGGAGTTAAGTATGGTATCTACTCAAGAGACATACTCCATAATGTCATTGAGCGATGCTGTAAGCTGATTTCCCAATTTTTCAATCAAAGTCTTGGAAACTTCTGGGGTGCTCTCAAGTTTGAACTGGTATGAGTTGCAAAGGCATTCGTCGGAGAGTGGCATGTGGGGTTCCAACTGGTGTCAAAGCACTCGGAAATGTTCATTACAAGCAGAAACATCCTTGCTATCTCTAATTCAAAGTGACTCCCAATCGCATTTCAGTCTGGTCACAGTGTCAGGAGGGATAAAGACCTATTTGACTGTGGCAGCAAAATCTTCCCAAGCTATGCCTGAGCTTGCATGCACCAGAAAACCGTAATTGGTCCAAACTGCAGCTTTGTTGCAAAACTGAAGCAGTGCTGCAGTGGCCCAACTGTTGGTCAACGGAATGTCCAATTCGTCTGTCAAGCTCAACTCCTGGGCACGAGGTTCAATGTGCTGGTGCAGTGTGGATAGGAAGGAGGTGACAGCATCCAAGGTTCTCGTACCATTGTTAGTTGGCAATCCTGTCGTCTTGACGTTTAACATACGGTTGTAGGAGTTACATTGGAGGGTATTGGTGGGTGCCAAGCTAGCCTTCACTTAAATCAAGGCCTTGTTTGTAGCATTCAATTTCACCATGGCCGACTTCATCTTTTCACTGATCATGTCTCTCTCGTCTTCAGCGGTTGCCAACGCTTCTTTGGTTGCTTGGACTTCCTGTTAGCTGCACACAGTTTGGCTTGCATCGTCTTATTGAGTCCATTCTTGGCAGTGACTTCTCGTGTCAGCTTTTTCATCTCCTTTACAATTGCGCCATCAACCAGGAGTGGTGCCGCTTCGTCTTTTACGATGTTGGAGGCTTGTTGCACCAATCTGTGGCACTCGGCCTGTTTTGGCTCGAGGGCCCGCACCTTATTAACCAGTTGCTTCTCTACATCGACTTGTTCTTCAGCAATTGTATCCTATTCCTGATCAGTATCCATGTACATTCACATTAGATCTGCAACTTGTTCATGGTACTCATCCTCGACCACCTGCAACCGATTGGCAAGCTTGTTGGGAATATCCATCTGTGTGATTACTGGTGGGTACTTGATAATCTCATCTTGGCAGGCTCGGACTTCATCAGTCCACTGTCTGAGAATACTCAACCCCTCTCACAGCACATCTGGAAAGATACCGCTAACCCTCAGGGCTTTCAACATATATGCCACTTCAGAACCATCGTGCTTTTGACCTCCAGCAGGGTTAGGGCATGCAGCAGCAGGCATCGTGTTTGTCATTATGGTGTTTCATTGTTCGAAATTCATCTTTTTCACTATTGGAAAGTCGTCTGTGGTCATTCTAACTACTGTTCCTGGAATCAAATTGGGCTCCAGTACGTATAAGGTGCAGGAGAAGCTAATTAGACAGTGTTTCTACCAATGTAGTAGAATGAAGTGAGGATAGTCTATTCTTAGTCTAAGTGAGCGGTGTCTATCCTTGCGGATCTACTAATGGCATGGGTGCACACCTATCCCTTTCTGGCCCATGCCTTCCATACAGCCATTCCTTATGTCAACCCTCTCTCTATCTACAGGTGGTGGCAGTGGTGGTGATGGCAATGGTAATCATGATAGTGTGGCTGAAAATAAGAGTGGTACTAGAAATCAAGTCTACAATTGACCTGAACCAAGCAAACTAGATGCAGGCTAGAGCTCGCTGATAAGAGTCACTATGGCAAATAACACAAATTTTAGTCTTCTGAACCGAATGCAGAGTCAAATCGTATAATGACCAGCTGCCAACACAATCATGAGATCTACTTACAAATTAGAGCTTATTTCGATGGAATCATGATGTCGATTGACTTCCTGACCAATATCTATTGGTACAGACCTACTGACCAACCTTTATGTTACACCTAACATAATGCCCTCGGAGCGGGGACACACACGATCACTCACAACGGCATCGGCTATCACTAGTCTCGGAGGCCAGAGCGAAGCTTCTCGAACTGCGAAGTTCTCGAACAGTGACACTTCTCAACCAGCGATGCTTCTCGACCAGCGAAGTTTCTCTCTGGTGAACGAATCTAGAGTGCTCCGCTCTGGCCAAAGCAAAGCAAAATAGAGTCGCTCCGAAACTCTCTATGCAACGAAAGCTAGAGTATATATCGCTCCGAAACTCTCCACGCAACGAAAGCTAGAGAACGCACCGCTCCGAACAACAAAGCTAGAGAAAGCTATTCTCTATGCAACGAAAGCTAGAGAAAGCTACTCTCTCCCCAACGACAGCTAAAAGCATGCGCCGTGCCATACAACGAAGCTATTCTATCGAACGCAGCCTATTCGTTTGGAAGTTAATTAGATCAAAACGATACCACCGGTCTGGAAGGCAGGAACCGCGGAGTTAATGCCATAAAGAATACCAGCGGTCCGAGTATAATCGATTAACAGTAAAGATATGGTGGGCCCAGGAGATAGAGTTCTGCAGTAGTTGTGAAGTTAAGAGCATTGGCTCGAATGACTGGCGGTAGTTGCAAAAGTAGTTGCACTGGTTCCAAAGTAGTTGAGGTATGGGAGTTCTAGAGTAAGGAGTGTAATTAGCAGTTAAGAGCGAAGACGAAGGTATAAAGACCCTCGGTTTCTTCGAGGGTAGAAAGGCATCAGATCATCGATCACGTTCTCAGCGAGGAGAACAAGCCTTGACAATATACTCAGTTGGAAAGCCATTCTTTTTGTTGTGAATCTTTTAGTTATTTCCACATCCCGAGCGAAGCTCCTAAACTGCCGCAATCGATGCAAGTCCCGAACTGAGTACGGCTACTACTTTGACCGGTGAACCTGGGGCAACGCTCCCGATATCACATTATATTGTTAATAGAGATACTCTTTTGAGGAAGTACCCTTTTTTGTTTTACACCTCCGAACACCTGACTTTTCGTACACCTCCGAAAAACCATACTTGTCGTACACCTCTGAACATCCAGACTACGAGCCATCGAAGCAGCTACACCAAGAAGCTAAGGCTCGTTACCTCTTTTACCTATCGAATGGTCGCTTTCTATAAACATAATGCCCGAAAGCGGAGCTGGATTGGATATTCCGAAGCAGGATACCTACACCGTGGTTCGAAAAGAAAATGTGTTCATTCTATCCACCGATAAGGATAAGCAAGTGACGCAATACCAGCCCATTACGAAGAATGATATTCCGGACTGGGTTATTCAGCTTTTGGAAGGAATCGATGGGGAGTTGGGACGAATCGACACTCTCATTCAAGAAGCAAGGGAGAAGAAATTCGAAATACGAACTGCCCTCCCAGAGATGGCCCAAGCTTACGAAGGGCTCATCACTCGGCAGAATGAGATATACGACGCTATCTGCCAGGGAGTGGAACAGATGGAAAGGGCTCAATTTGAGAAGAATTCCGACATAGTTATTCAATCTCAAGTGTTTGCGGCTAACGTTCAAACAGCTTCCGCTGTTATGAGAGCCCAATCAACCGAAACCTACGAAGACCTCCGAAAAGGTTGTAGCAAACAAATCCTTCGTTCCTGTCAAGCCTGGAATACTCTCTCTGATCTGCTCGATAAAAGGGATCAATCCCAACAATGCCTAGCCCTTCAAGTACATCACCAATCGCAGGAACTTGCAACCATCCAAGTTAATGCCAGAGAGGATGGCGAACGGATGTCCGGGATATATGCTGAAGCTCGATCGGAGGCTACAAAGATGCGAGATGCACAGAGGGAAGCACAGAAAAAGGCTGACAACGCAGAACGGGAGAGGAAGGCGGCAGACTGAACGATGAAAAAGGACTTTGAGCAGAAATTCAAGGAGTTCACAAGAGCCTTACAGACAAAGCTCTCAGATGACAGGACAAAAAGATCAGTATGCTCTTTGGCCAAGTCAGTATTGATACCAAAAGAAGGAGATACGAAGTCAGATGGTGACAGATTCCACCTTCGATATACGGTTAGAGATGGTGCCGGAATTTGGGTCAGAGAAGCTATGACTCTGGGGCCCAAGGGCAACGGAGACGGTGCAGGAGGCGTTGGAGGAGATCCACCCAGTGGCTCCGAGTCTCCCAGCTCCAGCTCGAGTAGCTCTAGCTCTTCTAATAGTGGAGATTATGATCTTCCACCACTTCCACCATCAAGAGGAACGGACTATAGTGAATCTTGTCCGTTATCTCATCTGCTGCCGCCAGCACCTCCGGAACCACCATGACCCTCGAACTCGGGAGAAAAGCAAAAGATCGACCTTCTGTTCAAATTCAAGGGAGATCCTACAGACAAGATGGAGTCCTACTGCCAGTGGATTCGAGGTGTAGATCGGTATCTCAGGTATTTCAAGGACAAGTACACCTATGACGATGATAAGATTATCTTCATTAGAACTTTGCTCAGAGAAAAGGCCTTAGCTTGGTACAATAACCGCGAGGATCAGCTAAAGAAGCTTTGTCAAGTGGATACCTGGCGAGCCTTCATCAGCAGCATGGAGGAACGATTCATCGATACGGAGGACGAAAAGGAAAACCTCCGAAAGATGAAGGAGTTGAAGTACAAGGGAGACATTCGAGACTACATCGTAAAGATGGAGGATTTGAACTACCAAGTTTGCTTATCCGGAATTGCATGGCAAGAGGCCTTACACAGTGGCCTCAACGAAGACATTAAGGATCAATTATCCTTTTCGAAGCTTACACCAAATGACGATACTGAATACGAATCGCTACTCAAACAAGTCGGTCGTGCATACAAGAGACGCCTGCAAGAGAAGAACCAACCCTATCACCAAGATTACAAACCCAAAGACAAGAAGAATAAGCGGAAGCGTGATGTCGATGGTAACAAAGGGGATCAAGGAAGAAAGAGCTCTGAAAAGAGTTCGGACTCCAAGAAACCTCGAACGAAGAAGGGTCCTGAGCCTCTCAATACGGACAAAGATGAAGCTCTCAAAGGCATTCCCGACTCTCTGTTGGAAGCAAGAACCAAGCGTAACGAATGCAAGCGCTGTGGTTCTTCAGAGCATCGATGGGTGTTCTGCAAGAATGCTATCAAAGCTTCGTCCAGCAAGAAGAAGAAGGATAAAAAGCCTAAGGTAGAAACTTCAACTCCAGAAGTAACCACCTCTTCTTCGAAGGTCAGGCCCAGGAATCTGGCTGACCGAATTACAAAACCACCAGCGGTAGCCTCTAGCTTCCGAGTGCTTTACAAGGTTGACTCTGACGGTATGGAGACTAACGGATGAAACGAGTGTTTTTTTGTCTTTCGTGGGGACTAAGGATTGCGGTCATTCCTATGTTCTTGGGGGTACAGACACCTCCAGTTTTGTATTTAGTGGTACAGACATCCTTATTGCTGATGGGTTTTGATTTTGGGGCTTACCGATGCGGTCATTGGTATTGCTTATGGGTTTTGATTTTGGGGCTTACCGATGTGGTCATTGGTATTGCTTATGGGTTTTCAATAGATAATAAACTGTCTTTTCTGCTGTTTAAGAAAGGGTGCCTGAGGATGAGTTCAATACTTGAAATATGCTGGTCATATAGCATCCAAGTGTGACAAGCAATATCTTCGAACTCGATTATACTCATTCGAACCTCATTCCCATACCAATTTACGTATTAGTTACCACGACCCATTGTGGCCGGAGCTGTGTCGAGAGGCAGTTCATTATGGTTTCTACTCGAAAAGATCAAAAAGGCAAAGCTGTGGTCAGCGCACCGGCACCTCAACCTGAACCCAAGAAAACAAAACAATTCCCACCTGAACCGAAAACAGGTACAAGACCCACAGTATGCATGTTTGCAAGCTTTCGAGACAAGAAGCACGTCCCTGTAAGGGTTCTCTTGGATATTGGGTGCGATACACCTATTATGTCAAAGCAGTGGGCCGAGTCGTATGGTGTTCCATTAGTGACTCGAACGGAACCAAAGATAGTCGAAAACTTCAATGGAGGAAGAGTAGAAGGAGCAGGTTGGCAGTATACCTTCCCCGTTACTCTGCAGTATGAATCTCATTATACCGAAGAAATCTTCGAAATTGGTTCTATGGAGGATTTGTCTGATATCATGTTACCATACTGGTGGATCGTCAAGCATGGAGCACTCAGTCGAGTAACAGAAGAAAACGATAAGCTCCAGTTTACGTCGAAACACTGCCATCAACATTGCACAAAGGCAGCGGTTTCCTCGTTTTCCATCGAATATGACGATTCCATTTGAAGTTCGGTACAGACCCTCATTGGATCGGGGTGATTGGTTTAATGCATGTCAATGCGGCACATGAGATTGAGGTCGATTGGGTAGAGCGAATCCCATGGCAGTACAGAGATTTCCAAACGATTTACAACAGAGAAACTGCCAACACTCTTTCGCCTCATCGATCTTATGACCATCCAATTGACTTGAAAGATGGGGAACAACCTCCATGGGGTCCCATCTACGCTCTTTCGGAGAAGGAGCTTTCGTCCTTAATGATTATCTTGAAGAGATGCTCGATTCAGGAAAGATCCGTCTTAGCATGTCACCCGTGGGTGCACCCATACTCTTTGTTCCAAAGCCGCACGGAAGAGGTTTAAGGTTGTGTGTGGATTACAGAGACCTTAATCGTGTGCCAATTATGAACCGATATCCATTACCGCTTATGAACGAACTCAGAGACAGGGTTGCTGGATCGAGGATTTTCACCAAGATTGATTTGAAGGCAGGGAACAACCTGATTTGAATAAAACCTGGTGACGAGTGGAAGACAGCGTTTCGTACGAGATATGGACATGATGAATACCTAGTGATGCCCTTCAGACTGGCGAATGCGCCAGCTACATTCCAAGATATGATGAACGAGATCCTGCGAGATCTAATCGATCATGGAGTAGTGGTCTATATAGATGATATACTCATCTATACAGAAAACGAAGAAGAGCATGTACGATTGACTAGAGACGTCCTTCGTCGATTACAGGAAAACAATTTGGCTATAGCACCCAATAAGTGTGAATGGCACCAGAAACAAGTTGAATTCTTTGGGTATATTATATCAGGAGAAGGTGTCAGCATGGCCGAAAACAAGATTGACACTATTCTTAAATGGGAGATTCCGGAGTCTGTCAAGGACGTCCAGTCTTTCCTCGGGTTCGCCAACTTCTATCGACACTGAATCGAAAGATTTTCAAAGATATACCATCCTCAAACGGAGTTAACCAAGAAAACCAACGAAAAGTTTGATTGGAAAGCAAATCCGCGAAATCAGATAGCCTTCGACACGCTCAAGAAGTACTTTACTGAGGCACCGATATTACGACATTTCAAGCCTGTTTGGCCCGTAGTAATTGAGACTGACACAAGTGATTTTGCAATCAGCGCAGTTCTCTCCCAAATCATTGATCGACGGCTGCACCCCATCGCCTATCACTCTTGAAAGATGGACAAAGCCAAGATAAACTACGAAATCCACGACAAGGAAATGCTCGCGGTCATATCTGCATTCAAAGAATGGAGACGTTATCTCGAAGGGGCCACTCATCCAATCAGTGTGTACACCGATCACAAGAATCTCGAATATTTTACAACAACAAAGATATTGAATCGAAGACAAGCTCGGTGGGCACAAGAACTGGCAGGTAACGATTTCAAGATATTTTACCGGCCAGGGAGTGCAAACGGCAAGCCAGACGCTTTATCTAGGCGTTTGGAGTACTGCCCTGAAAAAGGGGGGGGTAGTGCCGAAGAAGACAAAAATCAGCCAATCTACCGCATGCTGAGACCCAATCAGTTGGTAACTTCTGAAGGGGAAACAGTGGAAGTGACTGCAATGAAGTTACAAGGCAAACGAATTGCGATTTCTTCTGCAAAGTTGAGAGCGATTCCAGTAGTCAAGTTCACTTCAGAGCTCTTAGAAGCAGTGGTCAGCGCCGCTAATAGTGATGCTGCATGGCAAGAAGAGTACGTCCGAGCGATGGAAGGCAATCCTAGCCCTGACATCTCTTTCGAAAACGAAGCCCTTTATTATAAAGGCTGACTGTGGATTCCGGACGATATGCAGTTGAAGAAAGATATACTGGAAGCGGAGCACGATTCGAAAGTGGCAGGACATATGGGACAGGGCAAAACAATCGAGCTGGTCAGACGAAACTTCTTTTGGCCGAAAATGGAGAAATTCATCGAAGTTTATGTCCGTTCATGCCCAGAGTGTCAGAGGAATAAAGCAGCTCATCACGCTCGCTACGGACTCCTCCAACCTCTCGAATTCGCATACCCCCCATGGGATTCAATTTCTATGGATTTCATTATCGATTTACCAGTGTCAGACAGTTGCTCATCGGTATGGGTTATCGTCGATTGTTTTACAATAATGGCACACTTCATTCCATTGAAAGATGGTGAGAAGAAAGCTACGGACTTGATCAGAATTTTCCTGAAAGATGTATGGAGATTTCATGGCCTACCATCGAACATAGTATCAGATCGTGACACTAGGTTCACCTCCGGTTCTGGAAAGCTCTAGTCGAAGCTCTTGATATTAGACTGAAATGTCTTCGCCATTCCACCCTCAAACGGATGGGCAAACGGAAAGAGTCAACCAAACGCTGGAATGCTATCTGTGGAATTACTGCAATTACGAGCAGGATAATTGGTCTGAGATGTTACTGATGGCAGAGTATGCCTACAATAACTCTCTTACCACCGCTACGGGAATGTCACCATTCTTTGCAAACTTTGGGTTGTTCCTCGAACGAATTGGCCCATCGAAGCAGAAGCAAAGAATTCCGGCATCTAGGAATTATGTTCACTGGATGACCAGCGTGCATACACTTTGCCGTGGAGCTTAGATCAGGCACGGGAGACAATGGGGAAGTACTACGATAAACGAGCTAAAGAACCTCCGAAGTATTGGTTGGCGATTTAGTTATGCTAAATGGAAGAACCTCAAAACTAGCAGGCCGTCTAAGAAATTAGATGCGAAGCTTCACGGACCCTTCAAGGTCTCGAAGTGCTCTCGCCCACAGTGATTAGCTTGAGTTACCAATCGATGGCAAATTCACAATGCTTTTCAGTATCACTCATCGAACCGTACTGACTCGCCACAACCCTACTAGATCACCACTCGAGCTTGCTTCAGCCAGTGAGTAGAATGAGCTTGGTTATGATGTAGATGGCTACGAGTACGAAACAGGCTACGAAGTTGAGGAAGTCATGGGCAGCCAGTATAGCAAAGAACGGAAACGAGTGTTAACCTGGTTAAATGGAAAGGATGTCCGGAGAAGCAGATTGGACGGAAGAACCTTATAATAACTTCGCGGACAAAGGGTTATTGAAGGAGAATCATAAGCGGAATCCTCAGGCCGCGAAGGATAGCAGGATCAGACAGTTGAGCTAGTACCTTGTCCCCATGAAGTGTTTTTAACGGCTAGCAAGACACCTGACGAAGGATTGGGTTTTTGGGCACAAGGGGTCATATTTTACTGAATCAAGAGATCAAGAGAAGGATTCGGTTTTCAGGGACAAGGGGTCATGATTTTTTCCAGATTAAGAGAAGGATGATTATGGTTTTAAGGGCACGCGGGGTCACGATTTTTCCAGATCATCATACGAAAAAGAAAGCACAGGATGCAAGCAACCTGATTGGCCTACTTTGCTTGCTGCCATGATTCAGATGGATGTAAACAACTTGATTGGTCGACTTTGCTTGCATGTCTCAGCAAAGGTCGAAGCGAAATGGTCTGTGCGGGCCCAGTAACTTAGTGGATCTCGAAAGCACTTCTTGGGCGTGCTGGATCATACATCATCGAAAGGCAAGCAGCAATAAGGTCATTCAGAGACGAACTCTCTAAGGGAGAGGGTACTGTTACACCTAACATAATACCCTCGGAGCGGGGACACACACGATCACTCGCGACGGCATCAGCTGTCACTAGTCTCGGAGGCCAGAGCGAAGCTTTCCGAACTGTGAAGTTCTCGAACAGCGACGCTTCTCGACCAGCAACGCTTCTCGACCACTGAAGTTTCTCTCTGGTGAACGAATCTAGAGTGCACCGCTCTGGCCTGAGCGAAGCAAGTATAGAGTCGCTCCGAAACTCTCTATGCAACGAATGCTAGAGTATACATCGCTCCGAAACTCTCCACACAACGAAAGCTAGAGAACGCACTGCTCCGAACAACAAAGCTAGAGAAAGCTAATCTCTACGCAACGAAAGGTAGAGAAAGCTACTCTCTACCCAACGAAAGCTAAAAGCATGCACAGCGCCATACAACGAAGCTACTCTATCGAAAGCAGCCTATTCGTCTGGAAGTTAATTAAATCGAAAGGATACCACCGGTCTGGAAGGCAGGAACCACGGAGTTAATGCCATAAAGGATACCAGCGGTCCGAGTATAATCCATTAACGGTAAAGATATGGTGGGCCCGGGAGATTGAGTTCTGCAGTAGTTGTGAAGTTAAGGGCATTGGCTCGAATGACCGGCGGTAGTTGCAAAAGTAGTTGCACTGGTTCGAAAGTAGTTGAGGTATGGGAGTTCTAGAGTAAAGAGTGTATTTAGGAATTAAGAGCGAAGACGAAGGTATAAAGACCTTCGGTTTCTTCGAGGATAGAAAGGCATCAGATCATCGATCACTTTCTCAGCAAGATGAACAAGCCTTAACACTATACTCATTTGGAATGCCATTCTTTTCATTGTGAATCTTTTAGTTATTTCCACATCCTGAGCGAAGCTCCTAAACCGCCACAATCGAAGCGAGTCCCGAACTGAGTACGGCTACTACTTTGACCGGTGAATTTGGGGCGATGCTTCCGGTGTCACACTATATCAATGCCACCTGCAAGGCTCTCATCTCAATCTCACACTGTTCAAACACTATGGTGTTGAAGATTATAATTGAAGGCATATGGTTGATGCTGATAATTTTGGTCTTGGGGATAGCAGGCCTGAAATTCAGATATCCCAGCAGAATCTGCAGCTTCTGTCTCGCAATATATATATATATGCAAGGGTATATGCAGCTGATTATGAGAGATCTACATAACGAATCTCCATGATTGTAGTTAAGATGAAGACACTGATGAAGGTGATGATGATGGTAACAGTTACCATACTCAAAGTTGAACCAACTCCAACAATTAAGTCTGAGTATTGGCAAGCAAGTACTTCTCATATTGGCTAGTCATTACAATAATTACAAGTGCTTCCAATGTTGAACAGTGTTTTGGAAGCAGGCTAGTACTTTGGATGCAGCTAGTTCTTCCGATGCTGACTAGTATTCTGATGCTGGCAGGTGCTTTCAATTCCACCAAACTGTCAAATATTCAAATAACCAACTAACCAAATAACCAAATAGTACAGAACAGCCAAATTTTATGATGTCAGAGGTTAGTCAATTAGTAGAACAGTGCAAGAGTTCAAATGTCTAAATGTATATCATTTGGTAACTTTGGACTTACCAGCAGATGCCAAGTGAATATTCTTTTCAAACTTTCTTTGCACACATTATGAAGTTGGAAGTTGTCAAATAACACAAAACTCCACCTGCACTTCCACAATGTGTGTTCTTTGTAGGTACCATATCAGATGCTTGTCTGTCTATCTGTATATATTAGCTTTGTGCTTTCAACTTTATCTTGTTGGAGAATTAGGATTTCTAGAAGTAGAGACTTCTGCTGGCTCCTCACAATAGAATATAACCCCAGTGTCCTTTTCTCCTTTCTTGGCTCAGTAAGCCAGTAGCTATCATTCAAATACCATTACTATTTTACTCTTCTGCTACAACTACTGCTGCTGCTGCTGCTCACTTGTACAGCTCATGGAACTTCTCCCACTATTTGTTGTCCCTTCCATATCAGCCCACCAGAACCTTGTGTAATTGCCAAGTTGTATAATGAAAGGCTTGAGAATCTTGTCACTATCTAGGAGAATATCAAATATGGTGGCTCCAAGCTGATATATATTCAACTGGAGGCTTATTCTCTTTACCATCCATCTGCAGAGAGCCTTTGCCCTCTACCTGCCAAGATTCTGACGTCATATTGGTGGCCACTGGTCATACCTCCACTTGGACTTCAGAGGGTCAAAAGTTAAAGAAGTTACTCTTCATGTTTCTTGCTTAGACAAGCCCACATGTAGCTCATATGATTCATCAACCAAAGGCTATCATGTTATGGTATGGATATGCATACTATATGAATCATATACATGTCTCACCTGATTGACATATTGACCACTTAAATAATATTCATTCTCTTATATACAAAAGGTGGAACATTTATGCAATACTGATCAGGGATATTGATGAGAAGATGTGTCCATTCTCACTAGGTGATATGATAATTTGATATGTATTCATTCCGACTTGGAAATCTGATGACTTGAATATGTATCTATTCCTGCTTGGAGATCCAATGACTTGAGGTTGGATTTTGTTCATATTTCATAGAATCACACAATGGAGTATCAGTTTAATCTGATTGACACTGTACAACATTCAGGGTTTAACTTTCCACTCTGAACTGCTTTATGATCTATGACTGCCACTCCAATATCTGGGTCTTGAACTCTGCCCATCAGCAGTACTTTCTTCATAAGTACACTTCTATACAATACTGAAACAAAGTAGAAAGGGTTGTGGATGTGTTTTGGAGCTTCCACTCAGTTCAGTGGAAGGCAATCATCAAGTGATCTTGCTTATACCATTGTTGATTGTACCAACATGTCTTTTGTCATTGACTTACATTCAGCTTGGTGGCCAAAATAGATGTGTTCGGAAATATAATCTATGAATGTACATGTTAAAGATAGATCTGTTAAAGCTTTGCTAGAACTTCAAGCTGCTTGACAGCCATTGTTTGTTCATCCGTATATGTATGCTTTTGGCAAATATACAACTGCTTGATAGTGTGACTATCAGGCCAGTGAAACATCTGTTCAGAGTCAATTGACTTCTGAATAATCTCAATTGTTACTGCTATTGTCAATTAACTCAATTTTTGTGTTTGCATCAAGGTTCTACACTTGTAGATGGTAAGAGGATATATATTAACCAATAGCAATCAGAATCAGTGATATGACCGTCTGGATTGCTTGACCTTTGAATATTTTTGAACTATCTCTTTGAATTACCTTGGAATGGACACTGCTCACATCCATCCACTCAATTTTGAAGTATACATATCCTGAGTCACTATTCTAGAGTAGTGAAGATACTCAGTATAGGTGTGAGTAGTAATATATTATAACATTTGAAATTGTTATATACTATAGTCCAGTTCACTTGTAAGATGTCCTTCAAAACCAATTGACTTTTGACTTATCACTATAGCAGTCAATATACTAGAGTGAATGGAGTACATATCTGAATTTGTCCATCTAGTAATAATTCTCCTGGTGAATTGAGAATGGATAGGGTTTTCAAGTTGTCAGTGGTACCAATCATGGCAGGTAATGTGTCTTTCAAAACCAATTGACTTCCTAATTGTCTTTGAATCATTTCTACTTCTGTAAATCAACTTGATAGAAAGATATACTTGGTTGAATTTGTCACTCTAGCGGTAATATTCAACATAGTTCAAATATTGTAATGTACTATTGAAAAGGGGTAACTATCATAGAACCATAGAATTGATAATTAAGAGAAACATCAATAATGGTTCACTACTACTTCATGCTCAATTATAAGCCTCTTATTTAGCTCATTTGTTTCTTCATATGCTATTGCTCTCAGCAGATGGATTTCATGGACATTTCAAGTATCTGGCTATTATAGCCTGTAATACATTTTTTGTAACTGATTGACTTCCAAATCATTTGGAAATTTTGTTTTTATTTATCAATCAATTCAGTAAGATGGTTACTCAGCTTGAATCCACAATGTAGCAATAATTTCCAATATGGATCCGATATATTGGAAAGTAATCACAAATCCTATAAGCAAAATATATAATTATTGTAAAAAGCAATTATAGTGTAAGGGTCAATATGGCTGTGAACTAAATAGTAAGAGTAGATACAATTCATCAGTAAAAACCATTTTTGTTTTTTGGGGGTTTCTAAGGTTTCTGGAATGCAAGTTTGATTTCTGGGGGTTTCTGAGTACAACAGTGGCCTGATTCATGATCAGTATGGTGTATATCAAACGTTGATACTAGTTTTCATCCTGATCCAGTTAGTGAAAATGCTTAGTAATATTTATTACATATTATTATAACATATACACATGGTTGTCCGCTCGAAGCATTCTTATTGATTGACTTGCAGTATGTACCTCTCAGAAGGATTTTTATTGGTTGACAACCCACCACCTCAAGCTTGTGTAGTGGCTTGGCATACCCCATCAAATGATCTCAAATATCCACTCCCAATTAAGTATTTGAGTTGACCTCTGATCATAATAAAATGTTTGCATGAAATGTTCAGAATTTGTTGCTGTTTTACCTCCAGGTTTTCAATTTACTATATCTTCAAAATTGATACAGAGGATGAGGAAAAACATCCATTTTTGGTATTTTTTGGCGATTTTTGTCATGGCAGCCAGCCAATAGCCGGGTAAGTGGCCAGGATATAGTCACTGCACGGGAGTGCCAATTGCACTCCAGTGATTATCTTACTATCATACTTAATGACTACTCTGCTTTGTTATCTGTTCTGGTGTGCAACCGTATCTACTCATACTCTCGAGTATAATGTCATACTCTGGTGTACTTGCCTTTACAATTTTTGACTGTTTTTTTAAAGCCACTCTAACAATGTTAAAGATATGGCAAATCAGAGATCTGGAGGTTGAAGAGCATCAAATTATATACAATTGAGGTATACATTACATTGAGATTGGGGCTAAACTCAAATATATTGTACATTTTAGACTCTGTTTGCATGTTTTATCTTGAACTTGCATGGAGAGGTACAGCTCAAGATGTTGAAGGGGTAAGAAAGTGGCATGTGTGAATCAACTAGGTTAGTGGGTGCACTACACTCACAAGGATATGAATCATTTTGTCACATTCAGTTGAACTTGAATATTACAGCAGATATTGTTATAGATACACAATAGCAGATACAGTTGAACATATATAGCTGTAGCTCATTGTACTAGATATAGAGTATCTGATACAGTTGTGGATTTGCTGATTGGGATATATATGCACATCAATTCAACTTCAGTATTGGATATACAGTGATAAATATACTGCAGCTGATATTTAGTGGTAAATATTTACTATCAAATACAATAGTAGATATATGAAACAGCAGATACAGTGCCAGATACGCAATGGCAAACAGTATGGCAGATATACAGTTCAGTGGAGATAACAGAAGAGAAACTACAGTGGATACCCAGGGGCATATATATTGTGGCAAATACAGCAGTCAAGATAGTGATTGATATATAGATAAAGTTATTCATATACAATAGTATAACTCTAGCTATGGAAATACAGCAACAAATACTCCACAGTGGATATTCAATAGTATATATGAAGTGAATGATATTGTAATAGATATATAGCATAGCAAATATGATGACAGAAAAGGTATAAAAGATACAGCAGTAGATTTGTATTGGCAGATCGAGATACATCTGTGCTGCAGGTTAACTTCTATTGTATTTATTTTCACACTGATATTGAAAGAAAGCCTATATGGTTTGTCCACTATATATTATGTGTCAAGGTTTCAAGGCGTGGAGTTCTAGGGATTATAAAAACCAAACTAATATTTGGAATTGCAAGAATTGCAAACAAAACAAGAGACTCGAAATCCAGAATCACCGAAGTAAGTAATGGTTGGTGCCAAAGCTATTGATTGTTTTGTAGACTAGAGAACGAGTAAAGAATAAACCTATTCTCCACAAATCTATCGGCCTTATATACAGCTAACGTGACAGTCATCACCTTTGCTCACTCGTTTCAAAATACATTTTAACATCACCCAACTATGTACACAACCCTTTCAACCCATCATTCATTCCATAACCATCACGCCATATTTACAGTACAACTAATGAAACCTGATTCCTTGCAATAAAACCTGATTTCTTCCAGCAAAACCTGTTTCCTTCTAACGAAACCTGATTCTTTCCATCAAAACCTCTTTCCCTTCATATCCTTCATTCCTTCGTCATTGATCCATACTCTATCCTCAATCCTTACTCGACACAACCATGACTCCATGCCTCGATTGAATTGACTGAAGACATGATGTTCTGGTGGCAATGAAGACTGTATTCACTCTATCTAGAGTATGTCAAAACCCAATTCTATTGCAATTTCAATTCATTTTGACATTGCACTGATAGATGAAAAGGTTATAAAGGGAAACATACCAGCAGTTGCACCTTCACTTATATTATACAGTATTAAGATTAGATCAATAAAATCATATATGGCTCAAGATCGAAAAGGACCAGTGCAGTCCATGTGGACCCACAACATTAGTGCATCTAGAATTGACAAATTACCTACAAATATAGCCATATATATAAATAGCCCTTTTGAATTCTGAGGGCAGCAAAGTCATCACATGAACTAATTTATATCATACAGTTCATTTCACCACATCATATCCTGTCAGACCATCCAGAATATATTCAGATCCCCAATAGTGAATATATCCAGATTGTGTTCAGCCAGCTGAGCCAGTCCTTCCAGATTGTCTGCAGCCAACCAAGATCAAGCCTATCCAGATTATATCCTACCAGCCAAGAGCCATCATATCCAGATGATCTCCAGCCAGACTGCCTATATCATGCCAAGGCTGCACCATAGATTTCTACAGGTCAGGTACTTATCCAAATTCTGCCCCAAGACCGATTTGGTTTAAAGACTGGGGGCGGCAAAGCCGCCACCGGAGCTTGTATTGGTATATAGTTTGAAGTTTAGGCCAATATACTATGTAATACACTAGTCCGAAATGGATATTTGATATAGCAAATCTTGGCGTTAGATATGAAAGTGTCAATACTGATAGACATCCAAGACAAAAACGGCAAATCTCCCTTGGACCTTGCGATCGAAAACCATGCAGGGTCTGTTGTCGCCCTCTTGTTTTTTTACGGTGCCAAGGACTCGGATGGATATGCAAAGAGACTACTCGACACATCCATACATAAGGGCTCGTTCGCAGCAGTTGATGCAATCTTGAACATGACAGAAGGTATAAATTCCAAAGACATCGAATATGGGCGAACGCCGTTGCATTGGTCAATATGGAGAGACTCACTACATGCATCAAAGTTGCTGTTGAATCGGGGAACAGGCGTGGCGGCAAATTCAAAGGACAGGCTCAGTCATACCGCACTCGACGCAAAGAATAAACTTAACCAAATCCTGGAAGCAAAGGACAAACTTGGTCTTACAGCACTGCACTACGCTTCTAAGAATTGTCGAACGGAAACTATACAGTTATTATTGGATCATGGCTCTAGCATTAACGCTCAGACCGGCGATGGACCCACAGCACTTCACCTCACAGCAGCCGGCGGACATCCCCGACTGCTTGTTGAGAATCTCGGTGCGGACATGGAAGCTACAGGCAGTGTGGGGAGGACGGCACTTCACCATACCCTGAAGAATTGCTGTACGGAGACTGCTCAGTTATTAGTCGAACGGGGTGCCGATCTCAACATCCAGTCCAATAATCAATCCACAGCATTGCACCTTGTGGCAGAAAGCGGACATGACGCTACCGTCCGGCTGCTTGTACAGGACTCCAATTCTAACCCAGAGGTCAAAGATAGCCTTGGGAGAATAGCACTTCACCATGCCGCGAGCAATTGTTCGGTGGAAACTGTTCGGCTATTGGTGGATTTGGGTTCCAATGTCAATTCCCAGGCCAACGACAGATCGACGGCTCTACACTTCGCAGCCGCAGGCGGACATATGGCCACCGTCCAAATGCTTGTTGAAAAATTCCATGCGAATACGGAGGCCAAAGACAACGTCGGGAGGAGAGCACTCCACTACGCCGCGAGAAATTGCTCCACGGAAACTGTTCGGCTATTGATCGATAGTGGTTCTAACGTCAACGCCTGGGCTGACGATGGATCTACGGCTCTACACTTCGCGGCTGCAGGAGGACATATCGCCACGGTCCGGCTGCTGGTTGGGAAAATGGGTGCCGACAAGGAATCAAGAACAGAAACCGAGGGTCGAACGGCACTGCATTTCGCTGCTACGAACGGACATAACTCCACAGTTCGACTACTCGTCGAGGAGCTTGGCGCTGACAAAGATACCAAAGATGCCCACGGATCGACGGCTTTGCACCTTGCTGCCATCGGCGGCCATCGCGATATGGTCCAGCTACTCGTCCAGGAATTGGAAGCTGATAAGGCGGCCCAAAATCCAGATGGGTCAACGGCACTGCATCTCGCTGCTGTGGGTGGTTATTACTCTACTCTCTGGCTCTTCGTCGAGAAGTGCGGGTGCGACAAAAACGTCAGGAACAACTCCACGCAAACAGCCTTAGAACTTGCTGAGAAAAACACGTGAGTTCCACTAACCACTGCCTGATAATTAATATTGCTGACCGATGCTTTGATTCAATAGTCCGTGAGTTTCTCTCTAGCTTTATCGTCAAAATAATGCCAAGTAGCTAACCTGCGTCTTATTGTCCGATGCAATAGCGAGTGAGCTCCCCAACATTTCCTCGCAACCGTGAGCACTACTAACTAGATCATGACTGTTTGATTCAACAGAAAGTGAGTGTCTTCATAAAAGTTGTGCGTTGCGATAATCCCCTGCTAACCTAGGTCTGATGCTTGATTTCATAGTGAGTGAGTTCCCGTGATCCTTGCATTCACCGTCGGATAATGCATTACTAATTTCAGCGCGATTGCTGTTCTTGAATCAATAGCTAGTGAGTTTCTGCTTTAACGTTTCTTTCCATAACATTGCTTGGCTAACCACAGTTTGATGACTTTGTACAATAGCAAGTGAGTCTCTGACCTCAGCTTTCCCAACTACAATACCGCTATAGATCATGATCACTAACCAAAACCTGATGGCTTGGTGGTATTTAGCAAGTAAGTTCCTTCCTGCACCATGGTATTGACATTACTAATGTAAGCATGATGGCTTGGTTCGGCAGCGAGTGAGTTTCTAATTCTCTGTTCAATTCACTGCAGTGATAATGCATTACTGACCCAGTGTGATGATTCAAATCAATAGCTAGTGAGTTTCCCCTATGATTCCCACCCTTTGCAATAGTGCAGTGTTAATATGGGCCTGGTAATTTTGTTTGGTAGCCAGTAAATTACTCCCGGCTGTTCTACACTGTGAGATGATCGTAGGCTAACCGCGGCACGATGTCATTATTCAATAGCGAGTAAGGTCTCCCTCAAACTCCGTCACCATAGTTGCTAATCTGAAAACTATGACTTGGTTTGGCAGTATGTATGTCTCATTCAGGAACATCCCTTCCGCAATAATTATTGGCTAACATGAACCCGATGGATGGCCTTGTTCTATAGAATGTCAGTTTCACTCAAAAGTTTTCTCTAGAAAACACTAGGCTAACCTTAGCCTGACGGTCCAATTTCTTAGCCGGTGAGTCTCTTCCTGATGTCAGGGGCCGAGTGATTAGAGGTGGCTAAGTCCTATTGGCTTCTGATCTCCAGCTTGTAAGTCCCCCTCTTAGTCGATGCCGCCTGACACAATAGTGCTTTGCTAACCAGAGGCCGATGGCTTGGTTTCATAGCCTGAAACGCGAGTGAACACCATTAATACGAGCAGAACAGCTTGATATGATAGTGGGTGAGTTTGAGCCAATCCATCCACAATTGCATCAATGATTGGATACTGATCGATATCTACGCTGTGAACTGAAGGAAGCGACTGGAGTGACGGGATATTGGCAATTGTATTTCCTTCCCTTTGAATGTCTTCTTTGAACAAAGTCCTTCGGGGGAGAGAACTTCATGACTTATATGGGGAGGGCGGGGGCAAGGTTTATTTCCCGAAGGATCCTTTTATCTGTTTATTTTGGATTGGTGGTCTTTTCATATGCATCCTTTAAGCAGTTCTTATGGATCAACACTTCATTCCTTGACCACTTCATGGCAGTTGCCGCAGTGGTGGTAGACCATAGCTTTGGCAGTTCAAATATTCTGAGTGCGTGCGGTTTATTTGAATCGAGGAATCCGGAAACCGTTCGAAAATTTGTCCTAATTGCAAGACAGTCAATTTCCCGCAGTTAAAGAAGTTTAGTACATGTTCTAGTCAGTTCACGGAGGATGTCAGTCCGCGGAGTGACTAGTCAACCCGCGGAGTAACTGGGCTCCTTGAACTGACTAGTCAGCTCACGGAGTCTACACACTCCGCGGGCTGACTAGTTACTTCACGGTGAATTCTACCGCAAAACCACTCCACGAGCTGACTAGTCAGTTCGCGGAGTGTACACAAATTCCTTTCATGCAGAGTGCCTTGCACACGGAGTGTACATGAATGCCTTACACGCATATATTCACATGCATGTATGGGCATGCATGCGCACTCAAATCAACGCACATCGCGAAACTCGACCGTACTTTGAAAGTTTCTGAAGGTACCACGTGATTTCAGGCTTTCGGCTGCTTTCCACAAACTTTCACTGCGAATGCTCTTTCGCGCCCTTTCAGGCTTGGAGATTTTCAATTCGGTGGCCCGTTCACTGCAGTTGCTCTTTCGCTGCAGAACTTCTTTTGCACTCAATTCAGGTCGTCTTTTGAAGCGGTCCTTTGCAGTCATGCAGCTAGTTAGTCATTTGTACCCTCCGGCAGCGACTTTCACCACTCTTTCAAGTATCGAGAGGATTCCCTAGGCCACGAATGAAAGGAATCTTCAACCAAGCAGTATAAGGTTACGTGGCAGAAAAAGAGAGTTCTTGAGAATCAACTAACTTAGTGGATTTACAGTTCTTATTCACAAATCATGACGTCGATAACTAGACTTTTAGACGAAGTTTATTCCCGCGACTAACTCCGTGACCAAATCTGGCACCCACACCTGCAGTCTTAGTCTGAGAATCTCACGATGTCCAATGGCCATGGTGTTGAGGATTTAAGTCGATGGTACTGGGTTAATGGCGATACTTGGACTCGTAGGGAGAGCAGATCTCCGAATCAGATTTGACAGAGAAATCCACAGCTTGATTTTTAGGGTAATTGGCGCGGTGGAAGTGCGAGCATGAGTGCAAGTGCGAGCATGAGTACGAGTGTTGATTGCGAACATGCGTATATGGTGATAATTGAAAATCTACTAGATCTTCATGAACATGGTGGTGACACTGACTCGGCGATGGCCTTATGATAATTAGTAGTACCACCACACTAGGACTCGAAGTTGAGCTCAGATATTGAGTTAAGTCCGCATGGCTAGTCTGCTGGCCAGAGCTTTCGACGCTGACTAGAGCTTCCACTGGCCAGAGGCGCACTACTAGCTAAAGCTTGAGCTTCGGATGCGAGCCAGAACATGAGCTTCGCTCGCAGACTAGAGCTTCTTGCTGGCGGCTGAACCTTCAGTTTACCGCGCCGGATAACCTTGAGTATAGTGCAGCCGCCTCTTCTGCAAGAAAGCATGAAAGTGTATCTGTGCGAAAGGAGATACGCAGCGAAAGCCGGCGGAAAGCATGAAAGTTCGCCGCGCTTTAAAAGTTGGGGCTTCTGGATTCGCTTTCGCACCAGTGAAAGCCTGAAAGAGCCTGAAAGCAACTCGTACGGTTTTGTGATGTGAAATGCTGATCAATTAATGGGATTCGGTCATGTGAACGCAATGAAGTTAGAACAAAACCAGGTTTAATAGACTTGGCTTCGGACAATCGATATATAACTAGTAGTACAAGTGAGCTTGTGAACCATTTTATGAACTAGTTCGAACCGTTGACAACACTGAAGAAGAGACGGTTTGAAATGATATTATAGTTGCACCAGAATGTTGAGCGATCGTAGGGATCACGATGATGATGTACAGCGCAATGATTATTTTTGATTTAGTATAATTGGCAAATATATGTACCGGTCAGTTCACGGATCCGTGAACTGACTGGTTCATTCACGGAAGGTGGGACTCCGTGAACTGACTAGTCACTCCGCGGACTGACATTCTCCGTGAACTGACTAGAACAGTACATATTAGACACCGTTGCAATTGCAGCACATGCTTAAGTATACAGTCAGAAATAGAAAAGCAGCACGTGCACACAAACATTTCGCCAAGTAACATCCCAGTGCCCGCCATACTTGGCCCAATCCCTAATCTTGCTGCTGGCCTAGGCCCTTAATGTGTGCTCTCCTCACTTGCTGTCGCTATAAAACCCATTATTAGTCAGCATCTGCGTTGTATTTCACTCTATGAATTTAAATATACATACCTGCCGTGCGAGCTCACATATATCTTTTTCTGCCGCCTTAGAATACTCCACTATCAATTTAACCTTCTCATCAATGGCGTCCTTGTCCAGCTTGTTAAGGCCATTGACCTTATTGACACCGGGCATAATGTGTTTACGAGACACAGTAACGTATGTTGAGGATTTCTCTCCAGCACGGGTGTAAAAGCCACTCAATCTAAGAACTTCCCGTCGAAGCCTCTGGTGCGAATTAGGCTCTGTGAATACGCATAAAAGTGATGATTACAGGCTCACCTCAAATCGCTTATCCGTTGGCTCTATGGTCTCATTCACCGGCTGCCCCGCAAGTTTAATAAACTTTGGAACACGCGTCTTGTTGATGTTCTCGATCTCTTGGTGGAGTGTACGAAAAAAGCTATGCAGATCTTCAAGGTCCCCTTTCAAGTCTATTAGGTTGTCCAGACATTCCTCCAGGACCTTGATCACGTCATTCTATAAAAAAATTTAGGGATTATAATTAGCCCAGACCAAATTATTTAATAAGCGCTCCAAATGGAAGGGAGGACTAACCTTTGCCGCCCACACGGCACTCATATCTTGAAGTTTTTCGCTAACCTTTGGGTTGTCCGTTTGTAGTCTCTGCTCCCTGCTCGCAGCCCTTTCTGCCTTCTTGCGTTTAAAGAATTGCTTCAGGCCCTCAAACTTGCCCTCATGCTGCTCATCTATACAGTGTTCATGGTATTTGGGCAATGCTTTACTCAGTTCATCCATCTCTTTTTTAATCTTATCGAAATCCTCTTTTTCTTGTTCTAGAAGTATGACAAACTCAGCTACCGCGCAACTATTTGACCATAGAAGATACACACATACCATTTGCTTCAGTATAAGCGGAGTTGATCTTCGTGGCTAGCTCCTGCCATCTTGTGAACTTTTGTACAACCGTCTCAGAGTCCTTTGTACAATCGTTGGCGTATTGCTCCAAGTCATATAGTTTGCTAAACAGTTCCGAGGTCTTTGTCGGCTCGACCGTGGTACCGTTAGCAACCTGAGCCAAGGCTCCTTGGATTGACTCAAGTATTCCGTATATCTGTCAGCGGCGGGTTAGCTAATTATTAGTTTCTGAAGAAGCACATGCAAGATTCTTACAGTTCCATCCTGTTCGGTGATTGTCTGGATAGTCATGGATACTTGGTGCATCTTAATTTCTGCTTCTCTAAACACCTCTCGTCCGAGATCAGAGCAATCGACTAGGTTTGACCTAAGATGCCTATGTCTGATAGAATTGTTAGCTTAATTATACAGCTTTCACAAAGCATGGCTTGCGGACATTGTTGTGTCCTTTTCTTGCACAATGTTATTGCCACTCGTCGACCATGCCGCGGCGAAGCAGTATCCGATTGAACACAAGGTTCTGGGGGCTGCGCTTAAGAGCTGTCCCCAGTCCTCATCATCCTCGTCTCGAAGTAGTTGCCTCGAGAGATCTCGTATGTGCGTGTCTGGGATACCATGGGTGCGTAGAGCGAACAAAGGACGGGGCGTTTCATCGACATCTTCAGTTTTCGTCTCACTTGCATGTGATGGGGCCTGCGGCTTTTCAGTTACTACGTCTTTGGTTTCCATTACTGTCTCTGCCGCCCTCAGTGGGGGGCTGGTGTCAGCAAGCTTCTTTCTACATCCGGAATGGGTTTTAGCCACCTGACAATTGGCCCGTTGAAATGCGCGGCGATTGTATTGTTTGCAGGCTTTCCAGTTCTAAATCGGCTTCCCCGTCCTCTCCAGCCTCGTTTTTTTGAGTATCCTCAACTGACCCCTTTCCTTTAGAGAGGTTTGAATTAAACTCCAAGGAGCTTTTCTGGGAAGATTTTTCGAAGTTTTCTTCAGATGCATTGACCGGCGCCCTGGAAGATATGGATTCTACGTCACGATTATTATCCTCATCCTGAAATGACTTAGTAACAAATAACGCAAGCTGTTGCATGTGGCTTCCAAGATGTCTTTGAAGCCGACCTGGAAGAAAGGTCGGAGACCCTTTGTCATTGCGAGGACAGACTGGGCATGGTTGTTTAGATTCCGCGCCTCGCTCGCATCTCTTGACAGTTGTCTCTAGCTGGGAAGGTTTGACGGGATCTTGGTGCTTGTTCTGCAAATGCTGACGGAAGCTTGAGGCGGATGAATATGGCTCGCTACAAGCATTGCAGTACCATTCGCGCCTGTGTAGCTCTGTCTCGTGCTCAAACCAATCATGCTGGCTAGAGAACAGATATCCAGCCTTTGGACAATCCCTGAATGTGCAGACATAAGGACGGAGATCCTGGAAAACATGTCTCCTAAACAAGTTAGTGTATATTGTACACGCACTGGAGTTCTTACCTCCAGAGTCGCGGCCCGGAGACTGAAATGATCGCAAAGCAGTAAGGACAGCGGAATGGTTCTCCACTTAATGAGCTTTCTGGGTTCGGAGGATCGGGAACTTTGAGACGCGGCCCTTGTGCACTGTCTAAACCGCCCACGGATGTGCTGTACGACGTCTGTGAATGAGCAGTCTCTGAAGCGGTGTCGCAGATCTTTGGTTGCGGTGGCACATATGTAGAGACAGTGGTTTGTGTTTTGCGTGTAGTTGCTATTGTAGGTGGAACTGGAGTATAGTCTACCACATCTTGGTCATCATGATCCAAATCTAGATCTTTAAGATTCTCGGGTGGTTTTGCGACGGTGAGCGGCTCCGGGGTTTCGTATCGGCCGGAAATCTTCTCGTGGTGCCTCTCATGATACCGCAGAAGCTGCCTACGTTTGGTATTTGCTTTTCCCAGGCGTTCTTGTAAATCGTCGTGAGCGTGAGGAAACTTGTGCTGTGCATGTTGAATATCAAATAATTCAAAGTGAGATACATCAATAACTGAGCATTTTTCAAGTCTGTCCCGTGGTGCCGGGTTCCGAATGGCAATGGAGAACTCATACAGACAGGTTATAGCATGCGCGATATCTATTATGCACTCCTTCAGCTCGCACTGTGGGTCATTATCTAATCTCGCATCGGATTCAGAAATTATTCCTTCGTCTCTTTCATCAGAGTCTATCTCTCCCGGTGCCAAAGGTTCAACGTTATCGTCGTCGTCTTCGTCGTCGTCTACAATTTCCCCGGACACGATAGCGATAGCTATCAGATATTTAGAAATTCTCCCTTACACAGACGTTATAATGGAATGTTGTACCTTCATTCAAATCAGAATCAAGATCTAACAGTAACTCGAGGACCATTTCCTTGACGTTTGTTGCCTCTCGTAGCCGATGATCCAGTGAGACTCTCCCTTTCCGATGGGCTCCAGAATTCTCGCCCCAGACTCTGAACCTCCCAAGCTCATCTTGAAGTGCTTTCAAGCTGGTGACTAATTCCAACTCGCTGTCTCCTAGTAACCGGAGGAGGCGTTTGAACGACTCCACACATTTCAAATAGCGAGGAGCAATATCCTGACTGCCGAGCATCATGAGCATGCAAAAGCCGAAAGAAGGGGTGAGTTGTGGGAGAATGTCTAGTGAAGGGGAGAAGATACAAGCGCTGGTGGGGGTATTAAATTCCCAAACCTACATTGAGGATAACGTTATCCTGTAAACGATACGTACCAGCTCCTATCAAAATTTGTAGCCGCAATCATCATGTACCAATCAACGGTTGATTTGCCAGGGTCAAACCAATATCATTCCCTGTCACCATAACCCCGCTTCTGAATGCGGGGTGCCATCCTAGTACGAATTCGAAGCAAGCAACCTAAGTATCGATTGAACATCCGGATCCTCAGCCTGAGTTGCAGCC
Organism: Trichophaea hybrida; assembly: GCA_015178995.1. NCBI lineage: Eukaryota > Fungi > Ascomycota > Pezizomycetes > Pezizales > Pyronemataceae > Trichophaea > Trichophaea hybrida. Next base: position 31,074 of record WHVE01000161.1, read on the forward strand.
TCCTCCATTCATCCTGGCCCCTTACTATCCGCTTGCCCATATATCAACACCATGGTTACCGGTATCGAGACCGCCGGATTAGTGCTTGCGGCATTCCCAATCCTCATCCAATGCCTCGATTTCTACAATGGTGGAGTTCAAAAAGCCACAGAACTCAAGAACTACCGGAGGGTTCTGAAGCGCCTGGTACGAGAACTCAAGATGGAAAAGTGCAAATTCGGAAATACCTGCGAAAACTTACTCGATGGGATGTCTTCGATATCAGCGGAAGAAGTGAAAACGCTGATTGAGGGCGAGGGATGGGAAAACACGAAATTTCAGGACAAGTTGAAGAAACAACTTGGCTCCCAATCAGCTTGCGCTTTTACAGAAGCTGCTAAAGAAATGAACTCATCTCTACAAGAATTGGGCGAGAAAATTGGACTTCACGAACATAATCATGAGCCAATGGTATGGATCCTGCTCTTTATATTATGCCCCTACTAATTTCTTCTCGTTTTACATAGCCCGTCTTAAATCAACTCAAGATTGCCTTTCAGCAAGATTATTTCAACGCTGTTTTGGCCAGAATCAACAAAACAAACACAGACCTTGCTCAAATTACCAGTCAACGAGTGCAAACGACTTCGGCCGCAGTGCAACCACGCGAGCGAGACCCTCCGGCGGCGGAGCATTATAATAACATTCGGACCCACGCACGGAGTTTATATCGAGTATTCTTGAAACGCTTCCAGGTTGCGCCATGTTCATGCAGTGTTCCACACAACGCAAGCTTGAGGTTGCGCCGGGCATCAATGAACAAGCCAGATGATCGAAGGTTGAATGTGCTGTTTGGTTCTACTAATCCCACGTGCACATTAGAGTTTGATCATGAGCCAGTGACTTGCGAAAACAAACCTAGTCAGATCGAGGAGGAGGAGGTTGCATGCCAGAATACATCTCAGGCGGAATCGTTATTTGTGAATTTAATGGAGAATATAAAGTAAGCTTCGGAACTATGGAGTACTGGTAGTCATTCCAATATGCTGCTGACCTAAGGTGCTTTAATTTAGGGAAACAGTAAAGACGAAGAAGAAGAAGAGAGCTCGATTGCGAGTTTCCTTTTGTGAACCTGCGGCGAGCGAACAACAAACTCCTCCAATTTCTGCAGCTACCACCACTATAGAAAACTTGGACATAATAAGGGACCTATGCACCGCAATTAAGCTGGCGGCCATCGGATGCTCGGAGGCTATTTGCATTGGCGTGCTGGACGAGTGCGACGGATTACGGCATCGGATTTGGCAATCTAAACCATGGATACCACTGTCTACCTATCTTCAGGAGATCGTATCGCTCGAAGAAATACTCAAAGCGCAATGTCTCGAAAAGAAAGACCGTCTACGGCTAGGGGTTCAGCTTGCATCGGCCGTCATGCAACTTCATCAAAGTGAGTGGCTGTGCGAGATATGGGGAACAAAGGACATCTTCTTCCTTCAAAAGCAATTAAAGGCCACTAATGGTCAGGGGTTCCTGGTCCCAATGGCGGACAAACCATTTGTCCGTCGGATGTTCCCACCCCAGCACGTTTCCTCTACCAGTGAGAGTTACCCCCTAACGAACTTGATTGCTTGCGACAAAAGCCTCTTCTCACTTGGCATCGTACTGGTGGAACTTTGGTTTGGGGAGTGTATAGAAAACCTTCAGGGTTCGCACTCGGCTGCCTTTGACAACAGTGCTGCATACGAAACCGCACAAGACAAAATCGGAAAGATCATGCGTGAAGCTGGCGAAGCTTATGGTCTTGCAGTATCTCGCTGTCTTGGGACAATGCAAGGTTCTTTGGATGACATCGCTTTTAAGAATAAAGCGCATTCTGAGATTGTCTGCTTATTGGAAAAGAATTATGAGGTACTCGAATTTCACTAGCACATATCCGTTGCTATACATGTGCTAACGAACTAGTTAGGCTTTTGCAGGCACAATTCTAGACTTATGAGTGCTTCGGACGTCGACTTGGATCGGCTTGGTTTTGTGGCGAAGGGCGTTTAATAAGCAGTGTGTACTGGAGTTTTTAGTTGATGGGGATTTCTTATTCTTATATTCATCATACTTAAGCAGGAGTTTTTTAATTTCTGTTTCATGTGTTCAGTATTTAACGGCACAAATTTTTGAATGCTGGGAAATTGGTGGACGAGCCTGTAACTATCTCGTTAGTGCCTAAGCTCGTGTACTAGTAGAAGGCTGAACTGTGAACTTAGCTAGTACTCACGTGATTGTTGTCTTGAACACCGCTTTATCTCTATAACGTTCGTGCAATTGTATAGTTAGGAAGATCTAGGTCTCCAAATCAACGAAAGGTCTCCTCCAGACACATCCCCAACCCAATTTAACAAATTCCTTACCATGAAACATTTACCCCCGAATTCGCGAATCGTGAACCCCGTCCGGAGATCTCCCCGCTTTCCAATATTGGCATGAGTAGCATTCGGATACCCTCAAGGCTTCTGGATGCCAAATAGTGTCTTCTCGGTGTATCCTATAAGTACAAATATCAACCTATTTTATCTACGTAGCTACCACCTTCTTGGCTCTCGTTCGACTACGTAGTTATAGCGTTCCTTCTAGTACTGCGGCTCATGGTCGACGTCACTTCGTCTGTCACCGTCAATTTCGTTTGACACTTCCAGCTGTAATGTCAGGTGGTGAGAGTACTTAAATGAATCTGACGGATCATGCTCCATGTCAACACCTCTCTCCTCTTCTACAGCCTCCCTTCGCTTCATGGTTGCTTCCCCTTCACGCCATTTGTAAAGGTACCCTTGCCGTCCATCTCACAAGTTTGGCTATGGACGTCACTCGAGGTGTCAAGGCACAAGTTGTGGCCGATCGCGAATATTGCAGCTGGATTCTCCGCCTCGTTTTATGGAGAGTAAATTTCGTTGGCGATTTCTACTGTTCTTAGGCGAAACAATGTCGTCGGTGATTGATGCCTCAAAAAAGCTGCACAAGAGCTAATATTTATAACCATTACTTTCCTCCGCAATTCTATCATTCAGAGCCTTCTCAGTTTCTCCGAAATTTCGTCCAATCTCCTAGCCAACCCAAATCTATGGCCTGATTTTCCGCGCCTCAATCCTCCCGATATCGTAATTTCTTTTGCCACCTCGTCTAGGGTCGCCGAGACATCATCCAAAGTCTCCACTAAGTTGTCATTATATTTCTTGTTCTCGCGCGATTCGTCTTTGAGTGCTCGTGCCGTGCCTCTTCTAGATTCTTGGACAGGTGGTAAGCTGTGGATATAAGGTTCCCTCTCATGAAAATAACGTCTCGATCTATTTGCAGATATACTCTGCCCATATTCCTCGGCTGGCGGTAGGTCGTGAATATCCGGTTCTCTGTCATAGTAATCGATAGGAGACCTAAGTCCTGATGTGTTGCGGCTAACTTGAGCGGGGGGTAAGTCGTAGATATAGGGCTCGTCATAGATATACGACTCCGACCCATAATAATATCTTGGTGTGTTGCGTCCAGATTGAGCGGGGGGTAGGTCATAGATATAAGGTTCCATCTCGTCGTAACTACCATTTCTTGATCGATTTCTTGATGAATTACGCCGAAATTGGGCGGGCAGGTCGCCTTCCTTCAGAGCATGACTGTGAAGGTAGCTATCGTCGTGCCCTCCCATTAAGACACCCGGTGTAAAACGAATGGCCGGCTGTTGGCGTATATAATGTTCCTGTAGCACCGAGTCTTCGTCTCCCGGACGCCTGGGCCCCGCCGGAGGATCATGGATATTAGGCTCTTCCATTAGGAACCCCATGTACTCATGATCGTCTGAGCGTTTTCTTCTAAAGTCTCTAATATGTCCTGGTGCATTTGAGTGTGCGGTTGCACGGGTACGAGACTCCTGAAAGGGTTCATCGTGGGGAGCGGGGGTGTACGCGGGGTATTTTGTTGACTCGAAAGCTTTGTCGAGGTAATTTCTGCGACGGCGCACCTATGAAAGCGTAAGTCCTTGCACGTATGAATGCATATGTTATAAAATATGAAGATGAAGTAAAAATATTTATCTTACTGGCGGAGGTTCCGGAATTCGAAGCGGGGTTAGAATCCTGCGGTTCCTATCAAAATCCATAGCAATAATGATTAATCGGCCGATTTAACACTATTATCTGTTCATTAGATAGGGTACTAAAAGTCATCTATCGTCCCGGCCTACCTTGGGACGTTAAGAATCGGAATTGGGAAGGAATCAAGAGCTTTGAAATGGGAATATTCAAATTACTACGAATGGATGAGTGGTAGCACATATATGTATTCATTCATCCCTTCTCATCTGTAATACGTTACACATAAGTTCCGTGTTACGTCGCATGACCGGTAAATTAAGGTAGAGCGCAGCAACCAATGCTTTTCTACATCTGAGTAGCTGACAAGTTGGCTACACCCCAGGTTCGGAGAAAATATGCAGATGTAGAGTAAATGTAGGTAGGAGAGCATGCGTGAGCATTCTATCTTTGGTAGTGAAGACTCATGCTTACTGCTGCCTAGTTCACAATTTCAACTAGAGGAATTCAAAACCAATATCTTCCCTTACAAAATAAACTCAGTGTCACACCGCATGCAACAGTACTCACAGATTGATATGGGTCATGCATGGGCTACAGGCGGAGTCATTTAAGATCCCTACAATATACTCTACTTAATCTAGCAAGCCAGTTCATCATCAAAACCTTTGAGGAAAGTTCCGCCGATTCGTGACTGCGAAAGCTCGAGTCATCCACGTCTGTGCCTGGGTTTACCACATTCCGCGCCCATGAAAGAGTTACAGCAGCAGAACTCGGACGCAGCCAGGGAAAATGGAAGCTCTGTTCCGCGTTCAAGGTCAAGATCTCCACTACCACCAACTTCCAGAATCTTGAAAGTTAGGCGTCCCGAAAAGGTAGACCGAAAGCAATGGCCATTTTCAATGACAACATATATGCCCGAACTGTAGGTAATCGATTCCGACCAGCTTCATACTCTAACAGGTATGCATAGAGACGATGGGATTGCTTTGGATTCAATTAAAGGACGACTGTTTGGACAAGCCCTGTTTGGACCGGAAGTCGCAGTTGTGGTCATTTGTTTCCATTCGGACGATAAAATAAAGGCAACGGTGTGTGGAGAGACGGAGTTATTGCGGTGTCTAACAGTACGTCTACCTGTATCAACAACCGACGCACTAAAATATGAACTGTCCCGAATAGGAAACTCAGGATGGGCCTAAATTCCAGCTCTTGTGAAAATCCTCTTTGAGATGTTTCTAAGTGGTGCACTAATGGTCAATGTGGCAGTTATATCACTATGACCCTACAATATAAGCTTCGTATATCGGCAGAGATATTCCAACAGCTTGCCTCTTGCTACGAGCTTCCTATGACATTCATTGACCACCTTCTCCGTTACCAGGAGCAGATCATTCACTTCGGTCACAGACTTCAACTTTGTGGGCCCAGAGATAGCTTGATATACGGTGTGTCTACCCTGTAAAGCCTCTATATGCACCAAAGGCTAATAGTAACATGTAGACTTCTGGTACCTTCTCCCTGTGCGTCTTTCGATGGGGTGCTCAGATCCACAAGACATGCACAAGAAATACAGCACTGGTCGCAATCAGATGAATCCGTTCCACCATCTCCACCTAAACGGAGAGCGAGGGAAAACCGACATTCGAGGGTTCGAGATTGCCGTGTTTTTCAGACATGACGTTTCCTCCAAAAAAGCGACGGTGATATGCATCAACTTTCATTCGCTGGGGAGGCAGCCTGTGGAGGAAGTACAGCACCGAATTTTGCATACATTAGAGGCAGGAGGTAATGATATGATGGACCGAAATCCCTTCTGGGTGCATTTGGTCTACGTGAGCATCGTTTTGCGTTGGTGGAAAACGGCAATGGGGTTTTTCGAGGAAGGCCTTATTTGCCACGTACGTTGATGCAGGCTTACTTTTTGTCCTCGAACTTAACGGGAGATCAGAAATGTTAACCGGAAGTACAGGAGAAAAGAATAGAGGCAAAGATGATGGCACAATCCGAGGAAAATGCTGGTACGGCCACGCGTGGAGACACCGTAGAAACAAATCGTTCACTTCACGCCATGACCGCACACTCTCTTCGCTATGAAACCGAACTTGCCGCAATAAAGTCTGTGGTGTTAGAATTGATACAACAGCATGAAGAATTAGCATCGCTGTTGCAGCTTGGTACGCACGAGAAGGAGAGAGTAAGTAGAGCTTTGAAGCAGCAGCTTGCAGAGGTCAATTCAGTAGCCCAAAAGCAGCGCGAGTTGGCTAAAAAGGCGAAGAATACTATAGCCTTGGTTCGTTTGCTATTACTCTAGCTGGATACCGAATACTTACTACGGGGAAAACAGCTGTTCCATTCTGTCCAAGCAGACTACGATCAACAGCAAGTTTCCAATGGCACCGACCTTCAGCAGATCCTCCGACTAGGTCGAAATGACGCGGTCAATACCTTTGAACTCGCACTGCAAACCAAGAATGACAGCTTCGCGATGAAAACCATAGCGATTATGACGATGGCTTTCCTCCCCGGAACCAGTTTTGCTGTTGGTCAACCTATGATATTTTCCAGTGAAAGAAGCTGATGGATGTGAATCTCTTCAGGCCGTCCTAGCTCTTCCGTATTTCCAGGGCAGTAGCACGAAAAGAACGCTGTGGATATGGGCGATACTATCCGGAACATTTACTATCGTCATTTTCGTATTGTTTCGTTGGCTGTGGAGCAAGCGTTCGACGAAGAAACTTTGGAACCCTGCGACGGAAGAAATCTAGGAGAAACGCGACGCATTCTGCGGCTAGTGGAAATTCGGGGTGATTTTGGGGATGACGATACTGAGTTTGGCAAACGACTTCGTGGTACTATATGAAAAAACGGGCGTTTTAGACAGACACAAGTTACAACGTTGGTTTATTGGGATGAACGGTTTTTGTTTGTTTTATTCATACTGTACGCTCTCTAAGTAGAGTATGACAGAGCCCATATTCCCTCTGCCTCCGGGTGAGCTGATAGATTTCCCCACCCATTACCCTTCATCCCCTTCACACTAGGGGGCTGGGCTGGCACTGGGATTCGAACCCATAGCATTGTGGCCGTATACCCCCGCCTATATTTTCAGGAGCGATACCACTGCGCCACGGGGCCAACCCTTGGATGAACTGTTCTTGAACTGTTATCGTAGAGTTCAAGGGCAGCCAGAGGACCGTTTCTCGACCGTTCTGTCCCAAAATTCAATTTGGGTCTGTCTGCAATTTTTTCTTACGTTACTCTCTCTCTCAAAAAAAAGAGTCCCGTAATAAAATGATGATTCACAACACCTGATATGTTCTACCTAGGTAGATTTGCAGTTGATATGTATCGGCATCTTGGCGGATAAAACCCTGAGTAAATAATCACCATTTCAGGGTCTATGTCCAACTCGACTATTTACAGTCGCCCCAATATAAAATCCGGAACTGAGGCTGAAATAATGAAGACGTTATTGCAGCTTTACGCCCTTCGTTTCTACTCTATATGTCATCTCTTTCATCATCATCTCCACGCTTCTAGTAGTAATTACCGAGCAAAACGTTAGTAGCTAACATTCAAGACCGCGACATTTCCCATACAAAACACGATAAAAGTGGCGTAGACTACGTTACTTTACGTATTTATATAGTGCATAGTGTATTTAATTCCCAAGAAACCTACCAAAGCTAAGTTAAAGGTGTACCTAATAGCAAATTTTAAATGAAGCGCGCGGGTGGTGATATAAACCTCCCAACACCACTCGAGCTCACTGGTTATTATCATTACGAAAATAAAAAACAGGTCGCAAACCTGAAAATCGAAGAGCACATCCACTTAGACTCCAGCCTTATCGCTTACACCAACGTTGGCAAGAGGATCCAAGGTTCAACATTCAACCTGTGGCATTTCACGTTCCACCACGCCCGCCAGCCGAGCCTTCGGGACGTTTCACTAGTCCTCCTCCTCGCAGAACACACACAGACTTGTTCTACACTTGCATGTATTTCAAGGATCCCGCGAACGTGGTTGGTTGCATATCTAATTATGTTGATTCTTCAGGCTGCACATATCATCCCGTATTCCATCCTATCCACATCAACTCAAGTATCTATCCATCATAAAACGCGTCAGTGTATCAAATCCCGAAACCATACCTCACCACACAACATCTACCCCGAACAGCTAGCCACAGCGGGTAAATTACCCCTTTCGTCATGTACCAACCAAACGATTGGCTTTCAACAACCCTAACCGCGTTGCCGCCCATATCTCGTGGTTTCATACGTTTCATAGACGATCTTGCGGGAATGTAATGATGTCTAACTTCATGTTACCAATGGGACAAAGAAGTCAAGAGAATGTAGTAACGCACATATATATATAAACCCGCACCTACTTATCCCTCATCACATCCTCACCATCCTCACCACACTCCAACACACCGAAGCTAGTCTTCCCTTTCCCTTTCCCTTTCGCATCTTTTCATTTCATATCCTTTCAAGACTTCCGGAAAGTCGTATATTCTCCATTCGCTCCGGTAGCAGTAAACGTACACACAAAGTAACATCACACTCACACCACGCACACACAATGCACGCCGCACGCACAATCCTATTCATTTTGCTCTCCGGTCTCGCAATAGTCTCTGCTTCTCCGGTATTACAGAATACACAAGAAGGAAATGGGCAGGGAAAGGGACAAGATAACGGGAATGGTGGAAATGGGGGGGATGGCACTGGTAACGGGACTGGGAATGGAACCGGTAACGCGAACAACGGGGGAAACGCAGAAAATTGCGGAAACGTGACTCTCGGGCAGGTTAAGCAGGCTCTTGGAACTCTCACTGTCCCGCAGCTTACTTCGCTTTTCGGGGAGCTTATTAACAATGCGGCTGAGGGTGGGAATGGCAATGGAAATGGAAATGGCGGAAACAACGGCGGAAATAATGGCGGAAACAACGGCGGAAATAATGGCGGAAACAACGGTGGAAACAACGGCGGAAACAACGGTGGAAACAACGGTGGAAACGGCAACGGCAATGGCGGTGGCAAGCAGAAACACGGCAACGGAGGCAATGGAGGCAATGGAGGCAATAACGGCAATGGAGGCAATAACGGCAACGGAGGCAATAACGGCAACGGAGGCAATAACGGCAACGGAGGCAATAACGGCAACGGAGGCAATAACGGCAACGGAGGCAATAACGGCAATGGAGGCAATGGAGGCAATAACGGCAACAACAGCGGAGCCCTAGTATCCACCGGAGCCGCGGGCAACGGGGCAGCAGCGTCGAGCGCCGCGCTTCCAGCAAACTCCGGGGGAGCAGCAGCCACGACAACAGCGGTCGGTGGAAATGCACCGCAAAAGACAGGTGCCATTAAGCCGACAAGGACGTTTGATAACATTGCTACGGATACGCCTGACGCGGGGTCTGGATAAGTGCATTGTGTGTGGGGGGGTAGATTGTTATGGAGTTGAGGTGGTGTTTGCATTGTGTACCTTTAGTTGAAGATTTTTGTTGTTCAAAAGCGATTTTCTGATGTAGCTTTTTTACACACGCCCCTTTGCAATTTGTTGATTCCGCCAGTGCTGTATCCCTTCGTGTGAAGTGAATCCCGTCCCTCCCCTATGGCCAAGAATCGACTACCTATGATCCATTCTAACTTCAAAAGAGCACAATCATCATGTTCCATGATATATCTAATATCAGAAGGCATGCATGAATCTCCATACTTTCGGCCGTTCATATGTTCCTCCCCAAGTTTACGTCCACAATAACCAATCTTCGCCCTTCCCTCGCAACCAAGTTGCAGAGTTTTCCTTTACAATTATCTCGTCCATGCCAGTGCCAGTGCCAATTCCACTCGCCGATATAGGTACTTTCAGACGAAAGCCTTAACCCCACCAACTTTGTCACCTCCATGCTCACAGTGTCCAACCGTGAGAGCTATAAGTGAACATGTAGAAACTTTCAACCTACGGTGGTGGCAGTTGAACTCTCAGGGAGAGCAGACTTCGATTTTCCTCTTGACTCCCAGACTCTCTCAACGTGTATTCAAACTGCTGAAGAATCCCCGTCAAATGCGTGATAGGGATGCTGATGATGGTGACGGCCCAGGCACAGGTTTGGACCGGTATGTCAGTTGCCCGCTGGGCATATGTAACTATTTCTCTAAATCCTACCACCGGATGCAGAATGCCTATCCGTAGGCCTCTGGATGGTGGCCATCGGACATTGCCAGTGATGAAGTCCTTGAATCGTTCAAATACTCAAGGAGCAATGTCCAGAAATTCTAGAAAGTGCAACATACAAGGGGGAAAGTATGTAATTCGAAAACGCGTATGCGCATTCTTTTTTCAACCTTTCGGGTCGGATTTCAAGCTTTATGTGGCATTAGGGGCTGCCAAATTATACCTACCGAACTTAACATTCACATCCGTTTCCTCGTAAACTCCCACCCCATCCCCCCACCACCGCCTCACCTTCAACCCATCCTCACCTCCCCCAACTCACAACCCCCCCAAATCCACACCTACTTCACTCAATCCCTCACCCTTTCACCCTCTGTCTCATCTGTACGCCCGCGTATGTAACGGTATATATACTCATACTGGTATTCGAGTTCATGGACCGGGACCTAAAGAAATACATAGACCTCATCACTCGGCTTTTCCAATTTTTTTTCCAACTTTTTTGACTGCATTCTGTTAGGCTTAGCTTCAACACGTACTCAAATACCACGGTAAGCTGATGACAATGGATGGGAGTTAAGAACAGAAAGGAAAGAAAGAAAGGATGTCAGAGCTAGTGGTGCGGTGCGGCGTGGTGCGATGCGATGCAGTGTAGGTGGGTAGTTTTACTTCAAGTGTAAAACGTCACAACGGAGAGTCGTCGGCAAGTACATGCATGATTAACCAGGGAGTAAAAATTTCCAACAGTGCCTAGCACCGTCATTCCATAGATGATAGCTACTCAGTAAACTAAACCAAAAACCAAAAAACTCCTCCCAAACTAACAAAAGAAAGAGTAAGAACAGTAAGAAAACCCAAAAAGGTAGCTACCATAAATACAAGAACTCCCCTCCCCTCCTCTCTTTTCCCCCCAAAAAAGCGACCGAACGTACACGTACACATACAACCCTATAATACACCCTCCCCTCCCCACTACCTAACAGCCTCAATCCCTTTTCTCTCCATTTCCCTCTCGACATCCCCCTAACCCTCTCCAACAGCCCTCCAAGCCCTCCCTCCACTCCTCCTCAATCATTCCCACCTTCTCCTTCAAATCCTCCGTTAGTCTCCTCTCCTCGACCCCCCCTCCCCCTTCGCTCTACTAAGTGCACTCTTAACTCCATGCAACAAACACAACAACCCCTCCCCATCCTCCACTCCAAGCCCCCTCATTGCTCCCTCCGTCTCAGAAATCTTCCTCTCAAGATACCGCATTGGCTGCTCCACCCACTCTGGATGCTCTATAGCTTCCTCGGGGGAACAATAGGAACCACGTTGTCCAAAGTCTCAGGAATCTTCTCAAGACACTCCATAACCAACGGTGCTGTTTCCCAGAACTTACTTCTCGCTTCTTCAACGCCAAGGGAACACTGGTGTTCAACAAAATCCATAAACTGTTCGTGTCTTGCGACTTTCGCGTTATTGAATTCCTTTAGCCTTGCGGCAGCGTCGGAGATGAAGAATTGTGTTGTGCTTTGGAGCCTAGAGGGGTCACGGGCGTCTTGGAGAGGGGTAAGGATGAGGGTTTTGTATTTTTCGTTGCGGTTGGAGAGGAGGTCGAAAGTGTGGGTGTGGAGAGTTTCGCGGACGTCGAAGATCCATTTGAGGGCGGTTAGGTATTCGAGGAGTTCAGGTTGGTCGTCGGAGTTTGCTGCGGTGGGGTTGCGAGCTTTTATGAGGGTAACGAGGTCAGCGTAGGCTGCGGTCGCAGCGGTGATGCGTTCGTGGAGGTCGCGGTGGGAAGGGGTGACGACTTCCGAGTCGAAGGCTTTAAACGCTTCTTCTTCTGCTTCGTAGGAGATTTTAGATTCTTCGTGTTCGAAGGTGAGGTTTAGACGTTCCATTTCGTCGTAGTGGAGGTCACCGCGGGAGTATAGACCTTGGATACGTTCTGCTTGGCTGATGCGGCGGCGTTGAGATTCGGTAAGGAATTTTTCTTTGGTTTTTTCGGATTTTTCTTCGAAGCGGGATTTGATAGACGCGAGTTGGGAGAGGTCGTTGAGCGTGCGGACGAGGTCGCGGAAGACGTCGAGACGCGGGTGGGAGTTGTTTACTGCTGGGTGCTCCTTGGGCCAGGTGGGGAGGAGGGTGAGGAGTGGTGCGATGTCGAGCGAGGTTTTGACAGTGTGTCTTCGACGAGGACGGGGTTTTGAGGACGAAGGAGCCCGGGAGCGTGAGCGAGATTGAGACATCGCTTTGTGGTCTGGAGGGTAGGCGGAGGAATGCATGTAGCTCGCGGGGTCGTTTCCTTGCGTGGAGTTCCGCGGGGTATTGACGAGCTCGGCGATTTCCTTCAGACTCTGACGAGGGGTTTTATTAAACCGTTTGCTTCTCCGGGGGTAGGACGTGCCGTAGACACTGTCGTTGTCGTCGGAGCGGAACGCAACGCTTTCGGAGATGCTGCAGGATCCACCATCTTTGGAGTTTTCCCACCACCGTGAGGATGTGCGCCCGCGTGAAGACTCTTCTTCTGCGATCCGTGCTTCGTACGCAGTCATGGCGGATTGCGACGGTTGGAAGGAGGCGGCATTGGGGTTCTGGCTCCACCATTGGGTTTCGGGGCGGCGCTTGGGATCGGGCGGGGGAGAAGACATGGCAATGTCGCCGTCGCGGTCTGGGGAGATGGGGGTGAGACTCTCGTGGGCAGTGAGGATGGCGGAGATCTTCGACAGCCGTTTGAGATCTGTTGAATTTGCACCTGGGTAGAGCGGGGTGCGGATGCGGCATTCCCTCTCGACGAATTCAAGGAACAGCCGGAGCTTATCTGCGTCTGTTGATGCTACCGACTCAGCCTGTAGCATCTCCTTATACCGCCGGCGGGTTTGGTGCAGAAAGTCTTCCGGCTCTGCAGGCTCTTTCCCGGTTTTTCGACTTGGTCCTGGCTCGTCGAGATTTGTGTATACTTCTTGTCCTGCGATTATCATGCCGTTCGGGGAAATTGGAGATGACTGCTGAGGTGGTGGGGTAGGAAGCTGCGGCGCACGCCCTATGTCGTGCGTAACGAGTGTTGGACTGACGGGCTTTCGGCGGAGATGCCCAGACCAGCGAATTGTAGTGGGACTTGGTATGTCAGTAGCCATGTCAACCACGGCACTGTCGCGCTCCTTAATCAATCCTAGACTCCGGGGAGACGTTTGCTGCGTTGGAGTAACTGTGCCCAAATTAGCTATTGAACAAGGGCACCTGGAGGGAAGGGTATACATCTCTCTCTAGGCGAAAACAATGGTTGATTCGGTGATGTTATACGATTTGGCGAAGTAATCTGATTCGGCGAGGTAATACGATTTGGCGAAGTAACATGAATCGGCGAAGTAGTAGCCGCCGCCCTCGGACTCTTAGTAGCATCCATTGCATCTCTCCACGGGTTATTATTATCCTCTCTTCTCTGCCTCTCCCGCTCCTCTTCATGCCTTGGACTCCCACGTTGCCTTCCACTATCTTCATGCGTCTCCATCTTCCGTTTCGGTGGGACCCCAACACCCGCACCATTAAACTGAGGGAGCTGCGGAACCTCAGGGACCTCAGGGACCTCAGGGACTTCAGGAACCGGCGTGCTCTGCCGGCTCGTACTTAGCATCGCCGTCATCATTGGTCTCACATTCGCGGGGGTGCTAACACTTCGTTGCCGCTGCATCAACTGCTGGATTCTCGTCAAGCTTTCTGATCGCGGCGGGGGTCCAGGCGGCGGAGGAGGGATCGCGCCGCGGGTAAGGCTTTCGCTTCTAGAGGCGGATCCGTGGATTGCGCTGCTGGTTGACGCGCTTCTACTCGCGGCTGGCGGGGGCCCGGTGGCGGCGGTGGAATGGATCGTGACTGTAATGGTGGTGCGGAGGGATTGCGACTTGCGTTGGGTGGGGTTGCGGTTCCTGATGATCCTTCTGGGAATGATGTTTGCTGCAGTGCACTGGGCGCGTATGACGTTGTCGATGGCGGGGAGTAGCCTCGTCTTCGTGTTGGCGGCGCAGGAGACCATCCTGGGTTGTCGTTGGGTGATAGTGGGGTTGTGGTTGTGGAGGAGTACGGCGAGAAGGACTGCTGTGTTGTTGCCGTTGAAGGAGTGGGCTGCTGCGACGTGGGGTTGTCGGGCGAGGTAGGCGTGCTCGTTGTATTCCGGGTTTGCGCCCATCCCGTCTGTCGGCGGTGTGGAGGGGATACATGAAGTTGCTGTTGCTGCTGCTGCTGCGTGGTTGGCCGTCCCGAGTGAGGAGGAGAGTATGGCGGTGGTGGAACTGCTCAATCGACGTGAGTCTCGAAAATCACCGGAAAAATCGGCATCATCAATCAAGTAATCCACCCTGCACGCTGACAGGTACGGAGTGTGACAAAGAACAACGATAATCCCTAAAAAAAACATCTCGCAAAAAAAAAGTTCAAAACTCATACCTTCCTCTTCCTGCGGCCTCGGCACAAACGCTCCTCCGTTCCCCGCCAACTGTCCATACGCCTGAGGATTGTACTGTCTCCCCGCACCTCCATCCTCCCCTCTCGCCCTCATCGGACTCATACTCGGTCTCCTCAGACAGTGCGGGCCAACCGCGTTCGAAACATTCGTGTACATGGCCGGATTATACCTACTGACCGGGGCCTGTGGTGAGGTATTTCGATTCAGCATCGAAGTCGCAGGTGATATCCCACGACGGGAATTGGGAGGCGACGCCAGCTGGAACGCGTATGGTAATGCCATGTTTGTTTATTATATTATACTGACAGGAATATCTGTTGTAGATCTCCTTGTGGTGGTGCTATAGACCCCGATCTGTGCGATGCTGACGGCGTTGATTGCCCGTGCTAGCTACTGCTGTCAATGGTTGATCGTCGTTGGGGGGACTATGCTATCGGTGCCATTCACGAATGAGATTCGTTTGGACTAGCTACTTGGGTTGTTCGTTCGTGTGTTGAAGGTAAAAGTCGCGTCGAACGTGCTGAGGCTGTGCAGAGCCGTCGGCCTCGGGGGTAGGGTGGTGAGGAGGGAGGGAAGGTCGTCGGAGAGAGAAGAGAGACAGCGTTCTGGCGACGAAGAACAAAAGGCAGTGTATCCATTCACCCAGGGTGTGGTAGTATGGCTGGCTTGACCCCGCCAGAGAGATTCGAGGCGACACCCATTCACCTCCCAAAGCAGGCATCATCATCATCCTCCCTCCCAGCTAAAAATAAACCCCATTTCAAGAAAAACACCGCGATCAAACCAAACCACGACAGCCAGCGTCCGCTTGGAGCTTAGCACACTTGCTGTATGCGCCGGAATCTGCTAAGAATAGCCCTGACCCACCCAATCATGCACAACGCCCACCCTGCATCGAAGGTGCGGCTATATATAGCAGGCGTCGTGGTGCTGCTGCTGCATGTCATTGTGCTGTTGCTGGGTGAGAGTGAGGAATTCATTGTAAGACGCTGCTGATGATGGTGATTATGGCGATGGGCAAATTAAATAATTATCCGTCGGCTCGTGCCGTCAGGTTCAAGAAAACACAGATACACGAAAAACACTCAAGACGATGGTAAATTGCCTATGCCCAGCTACTATGCGGACTATATTCCTGTCTGCCGGTACACGTTCCGATACGCATACTGGGATCTCACTCCCCTCTGAGATCTATGGTGGCGTATTGAGGCGATTCGGCTGCATAGTGCGAGCAACATTCTGGCCCAACTACCTGAACACGCAGTCACGATGCCCCGTGCAGAGAAAGCAACAGTTTGTTGGAACTTCCACCCCGTAGACGCGCGCCGTCCCTCTCCCATGTGCGACCTGTCGACAATACCATCTTCTAATTCCTATTGCCGGCGACAGTGGGCGGCTGGATTATGCCGAAGCTCTGTTGCAATCCGCACACGATCTCACCTGTAAAGCTATCCAACTGGGGTGAACTGCGATTGCAAATCCACAAATAACCGGACTGTACATATATATCCATGGCTGTGATACTCTAAATCGAAAGCCTTGCGCAATCCTTCCTGCACTTCAATCACCATGTCATATTTCATGCGTAGCAAAAACTTGAGCGTTAACGGCTCCGGATCCTTCATACGGAACGTCAGGATAAGATTAAGCTTCAGATTCTTCTAACCTGGCCGCTGGAAACGCGGGGAATCATTACTAGTGATGCTACTAAGTTTGAATAGAATGAATAGTAATCGATATTGATTCTTCAGCGGGCGGTTCAAGTGGTATTTATTTCGGCATTCGGTACATCTGATCGACGGGGTTTACACTACCCGGAAGGCCAAGAGGACTCCCATATATGCGAGGGATGTTTCAGATGAATCGGCTTCAATTCCGGCGGGAGCGGGGATTCCAATGGCGGCTTGCCAAAAGAAGCTGAATATTCTGACCGTTCCCTCCTTGACTTGGAGTACTTTAATCTAATCTCAGCGGTCGTCTGAGTACATAGAGTCTTTGATCCCAACTCGAGATCTTGTTGATCTCCTGTTGCCTCGCGAAATATCATTGGGCGTCTAGACTTCGAACCGATCTCGAGTTGAGACCAAACACTCTATAGGTAGACCATCTAGAGTACAGCCTCTCAGCGGCTTTTGTCTCCCTCTGCGCATGAATCCCCCAGGTTTTGAAATTGATCCGACACCACCGATATCTTGCATGAGCCAATAATCCACTGCCATCGTCGACCTCACATTTTAGGCGCGGGAGTGGGTGGGGGTGCAGGCAAAGTTTCCCTAATCAAGTGATGAGTGAATGGAAACATCCGTTTGCCGGTGACAGGTGTCTAGGTTTGGATTTGACAGATTATCATACCGGGACAAATGCAAACGAATGTATCAAGATACGAGTGTTAATGAAATGAAATCTGACGTCAGTGCTACTTCCGATATTAGAGATCATGGGCCAATAGAGACAGTGGGTGCTGGTTAACACTCTTGACCGCACAACTGCTGGCAGATCTATAGTGTGATAGACTGTAGCTCTAGATGTGTGGTGCTCGAGTAAAGGGTGAGAGTTCCCATGGCGGTCCCGCGGTCTTTTATGATACCGGCGAAAAACTAGAATTCAGGATCAAAGTACTGTCGAACAACGAAATACTTACTGTGGAGTCTTATAGATGCCTGGACTACCTTTGTCTAGAGATCTGCTTTCGGTATTCCCTAGCATGTAGTAGTAGTGATGGTGGTGGATAAAGTTTTGGATCATGAAATATCAACTAATGGGAGACCATTTGGTGATTCATCCCCAGCCTTGTTGCTGAGCAAGGCAACACTTGCGAGGCTCGTGCGGCTAGGCACGAGGCAGCCAGTTGTCAAATGCTTGGCAAGACCATTCAACAAGGGGAAATCATCTCTTTCTAGATGCCACCGCAACTTCACCACTATCCGTGTTCTTACTGCTCTCTCTCTCTCTCTACCACTGCCACTTTGCCAATTCCTGTTCTTTTACTATCACCGCTCTTCACAACTTCGATACTAGGAATTGCTGAATTGTTTTGGCCCTGATCCGTGATCACTCCAACATTCGACCCCTTTATATCGGCTAGGCCAAGTTGGAACTCCCCGGAACCACATCTTACTCAGGTACGCTCTGTATGATACTCTATCCAATTACGACATACGATAGATGGTGCAACAGCAAAAACGCATTCCTCTTGTTAGAACAACACAAGAAATAAGCTTCAGGCATCTATATTATTAATCGCCGACACCACACTTTGGAGGGTTATGCATCAAACAGGAAGGTGCTAATTACGCTCCCGCACTCTGTTTCATTGAAGGCATCGTTTTACTAAACACTGGTTCCGTTCACTAAACAGACAATTGTTCGTCAACGGATGAATGCCAGCCCCAACGGACTGGAGCCAACTTTGCCAAACGTGGCCTACCCCATTTGACCTCTCCACTTGTGTGGGCCGCATGGATTGAACATGATTAGTCTACTAGCGTTGCTGGGATATCCACTGCTGCCTTGGTGCCCCACCGGACGATATCTTTCAACACCAGCCCACTCGACTTCTTCTCCCATGACAAATGGCCGACCTCGCAAGCGGACTGGGAGTCGAGGAACTTTCCCACCTCTGGCGCAAGGGCAGCATTCTCTTCCAAGAGAAGCTAGGATCCGATGGAGACAGTACAACAGGCGTCGGAGTCGATAACACCACAGTCTCGGTTTCCACCATGATTTCCGACCTCAAAAAAGCGCAAGAAACTGCGTCGTCTAGTTATGGTCCGAAGCTAGCGCGGATAATGAAGCGGATGGAACTTTTTGTACAAATTGGAGCTTTGGCACTTCAGAAAACGTCTAAGGAAGCGGAGTTGGTGTGGGGTTGTTTCGGCTTCATTTTTTCGGTACGGAAACGAGATGAAAAGCGTGAATTGTATGTGCTGACATCCATATGCAGATGGGATTAAATGATTCAGAAGCTTGCGATTTGCTTACGGACGGTGTCGATGAGGCTACGGATGCGATATTTTTTTCGGAGATCTATGGGAAACGACACTCTGGCGAGAGGATGGCAACGGGGGAAAGTCAGACTAGGAAGCTGAATGATAATGTGCTGGATAAGATTCCACAATTATATGCAGCGGTGTTAGAATTTGCCTACAATGCGAGGAAGTTTATCAAACATGGGAAAGCAGGTAAGTGGGAGTTATCTGCCCTTTTTGTGTGCAATGTCAAGCTGAAACGGTATAGGACGTGTTTTAAGGTTTTACAAAATGCCTCTAAAGGTATTCCAGGAAAATGTAGACAGCATGAGGACCAAAAAGAATGAGCTTACTCTAGTTGCTGGTATTGGGTTTGAAGAAGTCGCACGAGATAGTCTGAAACGTCAGTCCGAGTCATCGTTTCCAACCCCGGTAGACTTACTAACAGTTTGAGACCCCTGCAGACATACAGGACGGTTGGTACCACAATCCATGATTCCTTACTATCAAGGATTCCACTTACTCATTTTCTCTAGGACTGAAGAAGCTTGACGAGCTGGAGAAAATCGGAGAAAATCTGAAGGAGCTCCAAAAAGAGCAGGCCAAGCACCGCCAGGAAAAGGAAGAAGCCCAGGCTCTTCAGGAATATAAAAACCAAGTACAGTGGTTCCGAACCTCTGCCGAACCGGTCAAGCGAAATGTGAAGAATCTTGGAAGGAAACAAGCCGGAACTTGTCGGTGGATTTTTAAGGAGCCGGACTACCAGAAGTGGCAGGAAACCTCAGAGATACCACTCTTATGGATATCTGCATCACAAGGCTGTAAGTCCGACAGGAACCTATGTACTGAATGCTCGAGCTCACTAACTGATCCACGCAGTTGGAAAATCGATCCTAGTTTCGTCGATAATCGAGGCGCTGGAAACGGACATACGCAATGTTGGATCTGAGCCTGCTGCAACACCAGCTCCCGAACTCATATATTTCTTCGTGCAAACCGGTTCCGACGATACCCAAGTCAGTGGCAGGATATTGCAACATCTGTTCTTCCAATTATTCCTCAAAGCCGAGCAGCAGAAGAAGCTACGGGATAAATGCACAGAGATCGTGAAAGTCGCCAAAGAAAAGATTCGGGGGTCACGTACAGGGACGGATACAACATGCAACATGTCGGTACAAGAACTCCGACCACTCTTCGACAGCGTAATTCAAGCATTCGAAAAGCAAATTATCATGGTAATTGACGGCTTGGATGAGTGCAAAGACCTGGAAAAGGAGAATTTCTTGGGCTTGATCAAAGATATTTCACAGGCTGGACTTCCCGTCAAGTTTCTAGTTGCAAGTCGTCCGGAACCATTCATCGAGACAGCGTTTGCCGACATCACGAGGATCGAATTATCCAAAGACAAGACCCAAAAAGACATTCAGCTATATCTCATCGAAGAGGTGCGCTCGATTCAACACATTCCTTCGGGTGAGCGCAAACGAGCCGCCCAGCTTATCCACAAAAAAGCCGATGGCATGTTCCGTTACGCAAATCTCGCGATTGATTTTTTGAAGCATCCGTTCCGAGGCACCTTTCAGCAGAAGCTTGCACGATTCCCAGACGCAATGGAAGATTTCTACAGGCAAAACTTGGAGAAAATGGACGAAAAGATGCGTGAGCTTCTCTTGATTGCTCTTCGTTGGAGAATCTACGGCCAAGGCTCCGGGGTGGACTACACAGCCGTTCAGGTTGCCGAGGAATTTGAGCATAAGTACGAAGACCCGGTCAGTATGGACGAGAATGACGCCACATCTCGGAAAGAAGGAGATGACGAAGATGACGACGATGACTGGTGGCCAGACGAAGAACCGGAACGTCAAACTCAGAAGGCTGATGAAGGTTCCAAGTCTCAGGAGTCGGAGTTTCAGCTAACCCTCGAGCTCTTGAGGCGTGCGGGAGGCGAATTCATTGCGATTGGTCAAAACAACATTCTAGAGCTACGACATAAATCCGTTCAAGATTTCATTATCGACTATGCAGAAAAGGTCATGAAGAAGCTGGTTCATCGAAAAACTTTTTGTTCCAGCTGCATCGATAGGGAACGTAGCGCCTTCATCTATCAACTCGGACCGAGACAAGCCCATTTACATATGGCATTGATATCACGTATGTTCTCGTTCCGCAATTCTCATGCAATGATAGACTGAAATTATGTAGTGAAGCATCTAAACAACAAACAGTTCCAGGAGGAGCATTTACTTGACAAAGACACCGAGACAATCGAGCAGGACAACACGCAAGAGAACAGCGCAGAAAACGCCGGGGCACAGCCCGAGGCCGTAACAGAGCCTGCCCAGACCGAACAGAGTCCACCGGAAGGAGAACCCAATGAGACATCAGTGGAAGATCCGTCGACATCGGAGCATACTGTAGAAGGTGCGGTGGTGGAGACGAATGAGGACGATACCGCTGAGGAGGAAACCGTTGATGAACCAACTGAAGAAGCAGAAGATGATCAACAGAATAATGATGCAACATCGGACTCGGTAGACCCCGGAATCGACGATGACATTGACGCACAAAGCGACAATGGTTACGACGTTGCCGACTATCAGCGCACATATTCAAACCTCGATTACGAAAGCTTCGGAACCGAGAGGTACGAATTCCGAAATTGGGATCTCCACATCCGAGAGGCGTACGATTTATCGTATAGCGAGGGGAAACCAGAGCTCGAGCAGTCGGAAATTGGACTGTGGAAGGAGATCTGGAATGAAGTGGAC
This sequence comes from Trichophaea hybrida, assembly GCA_015178995.1. Classification (NCBI taxonomy): domain Eukaryota; kingdom Fungi; phylum Ascomycota; class Pezizomycetes; order Pezizales; family Pyronemataceae; genus Trichophaea; species Trichophaea hybrida. Next base: position 52,495 of record WHVE01000161.1, read on the forward strand.
AAGTTCTTGGTTGAAGACGGCCCGGCGTTCATTGCATGGCAAAAGAAGAAACTTCCCTGGCGCGACTTTTTCGAAAAACCGATCCATATTGCCGCTCGATGTGGCTTGATTGAAACGTTAGAAAGACTCCTAAATAAGGGCATCGACATAAACCTTAAGAATGGATTTGGCCATACACCACTCCACGTTTCATACGATTATCGAACAATGAAGTATCTCGTGGAGAAAGGAGCCGATGTCAATGCCAAAGACACATGGGAAGAGACCGCTTTGCAGTGTGGAGTTGCCTTCTCCGTTTTAGATTTAAAATCAATGGAATATTTACTGGAGCACGGCGCAGATCTATTCATTGTCGACGCCGAGCATATAACGTGTGTCCATTGGGTGGCGCATCACGGGGAAACCGATATCTTCAAGTTATTTCTTAAGCACAACGCTCAATCTTTAATTAATGCTAAAGACAACGAGGGGGAAACGCCCCTTCATTGGTTATTGAAGAGCACCACCGCGTCAACTGCCGTACTCGAACTGCTCCTTGAGAACGGTGCCGATATAAACGCAAAGGATAACAACTCTCAGGGCCCACTCTACGAAGCTGTTAACACCCGAAACCTAGCGGCGGTCAAAATCCTACTTGAGCGTGGGGTATCTATCAATGACCAAGAAGATATCTTCGGTCGAACGGCTTTACACGTTGCTGTGGATGCTACAAACCTCGACATGACAGTGGTTCTGGTTGAAGGAGGAGCGGAGGTGGATATTCGCGATAAAAACGGGATGACTCCGCTCGCCATAGCCGCCCAGAAAGGGCTAACACAGATTGTCCAGTGTTTGCTCAAGACGGATAAGGAGTTGAACCTTGAATATCGCGGCGCTGGAGATAATCGCGAACGGACTGGGCTTCATAAGAGCGCATCCAGAGGGCACTCTGAAGTGGTGAAGCTTTTACTTGATACTCCCGACGCGATTGCCTTATGCAACAAACCCAATGAGCATGGAGCTACGCCACTACACGCTGCGGCCCGTCGAAAGGGCCGACACGAAATTGTCAAGATCCTAATCGACAAGAGGGCTGACATCAACTGCACCAATCGTTTCGGCAAAAAACCCTTTGATCTCGCCCTAGAAGGTTACGCCAGGGATTGCGACGCATTCCGAGAGACCTTAAAGGTCCTAATTGCAGCTACCCCTGATGTGACACAGAATCCGCGGCTACTTCATACGGCAGTTAGCCAGGGCGATGAAGATCTGTGTAGGATGTTATTTTCTCTGGGAGCAGATCCAACTACAAAAGATTCACATGGCTGGGACGCTGTATCAATCGCTCATCAATATGACCGAGAAAGCATAATCATCCCGATCATTCTGAAGGAATGCCCCGGAGCTCCATTCCTGTTCAACAACTTTGGAGTCATTGAAGATGGAGACAGTGCGCCGCATAAACCTCCGACGGGCTGGAGCACTACAGATAAATCAAACACCCTCTCCGTATCAATGGATGGGCTTGTTGTGACCGAAGCTAGTAAGCACACATCTACCACCATCGGTTGCAAAAATGCTGACAGCACTATTATAGGTAACACAATTTATTGGTCGGCGGGGTCTGTTCGTGCCAACCACCCGATACCAGCCGACATCAACATCTTCTATTATGAAATGACTGTTCTGAACAGTTTTATCGAGGCCCCGTGAGTTCACATTCCCATTGACGCCTACCAGCATTCATGCTGACAAACTTGGAAATAGTGAAATCGGCATCGGCGTATGCGACGAATGGGCCGTTATTGAAGACACGATGCCGGGCTGGGTTCCGACCCGGTCACTCTCGTGGGGATTCCATGCAGATGATGCCCGTCTCTACTCTCCAGATACGGAACCGGAATATGATCTGGGGCGTGATTATGGAGAGAATTGGGGACAGGGAGATACCGTTGGATGTGGGGTTGATTGGGGGAAGGGGAATATATTTTTCACTAAGAATGGCGTGTTTTTGGGTATTTCTTTTCCACTCTGAACGCATGGGGTGAGGTTACTAACGGGGAGTTACAGGTGTGGCTTTTAAGAATCCGAGGGGTAGACTTTTCCCTGTTTGTGGGGCGAGAGTAACATCACATAAGGCAAAGTGGCAGGTGAATTTTGGACAGGATCCGGAAAAGAATTTTGTTTTTGATATTGAGGCGTATAAAAGTGGGGGGAATGTGGGCAGCGTGGAAAATGAGGACGGGGAGGACGGGGAGGACGGAGAGGACGAGGAGGATGAGGAGGATGAGGATGAGGACGGGGAGAAAGTAGATGAGCTTGCGCCGGCAGAAGAGTAATGCGTGTATGTAATGTAGCATAATTCCATCTACCAAGTTTGGTTATAGTATTAGTTCCAACTAATGGCTATGGTATGATATCTTCGGGATTGAGCAGCGCCGACAAACCAAACACACAAGCTGGCCTGTCTGTTCGGTGTAGCCTAGGATACAAATCCCTCCATTCCACCAGTCATCGCTCGTGAATTAATCCCTTCATTGCACTATGAAGGGGTGTGCTCTTCGTGTGAAAGGCTTTAGGGCCTTTCGGTGCCATAATTTTGACTTTGGTTTATGGAGATGTGAGAGGGTGAGGGGTGAAGTTCTCGTACCTCATTTCTATGACCTGCGAAACGAAAGGCTGGGTATCATGCTGATGACTGTATAAGAAGCTGTATCACTATGCTGCTATGCTATGGGTTCGAACCCCAGTGCCTGCTCCACATAACAACTTCCTCAACACGCCTTCTGTGCTTTCGAATGAACATGCTGGTCAATCTTACATATCCTAGTAAGGGGGTGGGGTGGAAGGAGACAGGGAGGGTACAACTTGGACACAAGGAGAGCTTGGTGGACACAACGGGCTCACACCGCGGAAGTGCTGGGGAAAAATGGATCTGTCATACTCTAGTTAGAGTGAATACAGTATGAATAAACAACAACGAAAGGCTGGGAATGAGAGGAGAATCTCGAATTCCATTTTTTACCGCCCAAGAGGTGAGTGAGGCATCAGTATACAACCGGTTTACTATGTTTCATCTGTAGAAAATGCCAGAATCAACCCACAGTCGATATATATTGAATCATGAATTCTCACCCGGGATTTCAAAGCGAGTGGTGGGGACTAACTTTTCACTGTCCACCTCGCAATACAAACTAAGGTCTGGGTATGGAATTATCGGAGTTAGTGGAATAGTATTCGCCATGCATGGACACGCGAGTTTGGTCAGATCAAGTGCGTGTGTTTTCTGTAGAGGATGTTATGCATTGGTGATAGACAGCTCCAAGGTTATTTGTAGCAAGATAACTTCGGTTGGGTGAGCGATCTCCGAGCAATCACTTCTGAAAGTCACTTCGCGCCTGTTAACTTTGGTCGTCGCCGGCCCCTTGAAGCCATCTATGTGGTCACCATAGTTTATGCTACGTATATGTTCCGACCCATACGCCAAGTTTTCCCGTTAGCCAACAGGTCGACGGATATGCCAAATTGTCAGCTTGGTGAATAGATCAACCTATACACCAACCGAGGATGCTGGCCGATATGCTAAGTAGGAGGTTGGAAGGAGGTTGGGAGGAAGTTGGGGTGCAGTAATGCACTATATATTTTCAACTGTTGAACTTCTATACCACCTACTGCTTCATTATCGTGTCTATCCTATCACTGTGTCCATCCTATTCTCTTCCAACTTCACCAGAAATTTCCTCACTTACAACAATGACTACCTTGACTTCCACCCCCGCTTGTACACCTGCTGCAGGCATTTCAGATTCCTCCCAGATCAACAAAAGCTTTTCATATAGAGTCCGTCAGAAGTTCCTTACCTATCTGGAAAGCAATACAGCAAGTACCAAAACCTCATTTAGTACTATGAAAGTAAGTGTATTACCAGATTACACTCCATGCTGCTGCAGCAGCAGAATCAACCAGCAATCGAGTAACTGTATCTTGTAATTGCAAGGCTGTATGCACTGGTCACTGCCAATGCAAGAAGAATCAAGTTCAGTGTTCAGTGTACTGTCACGCTGATAAGCATGACAGCGGAAATTTATCACCACTTACCACCCGGACAGAAATTGCCATGGTAAATCGAACTCCAGGTACCGAGCAAGCTGAAACAGCTGGCCGACTGAGTTCAAGAGGATTGAGTGCAAGAAAGCGAACCAATACAACAGTTGGAGGACAAAGTACAGCAAGAGTGACAAGGGAATGGCATGCACAGGGGCAAGAGGAAGAATAGATTGAGTGGCATGCACAAGAGCGGAAGGAAGAATAGATTGAGCGGTTCTCTGAGAGTGTATACTAGTAATTTTGTGGAAGGAATTAGCATAGTGAATTTGGTACACCGGTTGACTACTTTGCCAATAGGTTGACCCATACACCAAATCTTCCTGTTGGCCAATAGGTTGACCTGTACACCAACAGGTCGACCGCTTTGCCAATCGGTCGACCTATTGGCCAACGGGAAAATTTGGCGTATGGGTCGGAACATATACGTAACAATCTTGGCATCTCTATTATGGTCATTCCTGCTTTCCCTACCCAACTGACGAAGCCTTCCCGTTCTCCCTTGAGTTATCCCCCGCAGTGGCGCAGAGTGCCAAATAATGACACGACGACTAAGGTCAGACAATGGGGGTTTCTTGTTGGCGTGTGCCCCGCGGTGACGAGTCAATGGGCCGATGGCTTAACTCTGTAGCTATGACTTAGTCGTCGTAATAGTATCCAGCACTTCTCGCCACTGCAGGGGATACTTCATGTGTGACTGCCCTCGTACACTCTACTCTAGCCTTCTCTTTCATTATAAACTTGCAATCCACCTCTGAGCGTATCCGTTGTAGTTAGTGTTAACATGTGCTCAATAAAATGCTTGAAGGTTGCAAGATATCAGCTACGGTCATAGAGTTATGAAAATGAGGCTCAACTATATCTAAGCATAACATCGCCAGGTTAGTACTGCAGTGGGGTAACTATACGGGAATCCTTGGTACTGTAGTTTTGCTCAACTTTTGTCATTGAGTTCTCTTGGACGAGTTTGCGTTTGAGGTCGCTGTTACTGGTGAATTTTAGGGGTTGTATTCGTTGATACACTTCAGAGCGCTCTAGGGCAGTAAAGAATTGACTAGCGTGAAGTGATTATCAGTACTGACTATCTAGAGACATGCGTATGTTGGGTAGATAGTAGGATTGAGTGAGTCCTAGGTTTCAAAATTCTTAACTGAATCTCAAGGAGAGAGATATTGGTACTTAAGTACGTAGTAGTTCTTTTTCCTACCAATATCGCCAAGTTTTAAAGTGTAGCCTTTGAGGGTGGAGGGGTTTGACTAGAATGACACTCCCGCGTCTCTTTGACTACTAGCTAGTACAGTCTCGCTCTTCCTGAACCTGGAAATCTTTTTCCGCCTTGTAGTTATAGGTGATAAGGAATATGTTTCCTTGCTTCTGGCCGAGATCATGAAGCGGTCCCGAGTACTCGCCCAGCATTATTGAACACCTCGTCAGAGCCGATAGTCTGCTTCAATACGAGATCTCGAATCATTAGGCACATAAGAATTCCTGTCGCAGCGTAGAGCAGAATCTCACCACCAAGGCTCTGGCTGGCAAGACCAACGAGGAGAAGATATATCAGGTGTTGAAGACGCGGTGCTGGTGTCGGGCGTATCTTTGAAGGGAACGGAGATAACTAGGCACATCTGGAGGAGGTGGATGTAGTGGAGAGAGAGACTTGACTCATTTGAGAGGAACTTCAGGAGAGGCCGAGGTGGTAGAGGGTGCATGACCATAAGCTACAGTTTCATAAGAATATTGCCTTAGTCTCTTGGCAGATTTGGGCAGATGAAAGAGGTTTTCTGAGTACTAGACATCGAAAGTTGGTACCGTGGTCAGCACAACTGATGGAACGTGTCTGGCCCGTGTTATCTTATCCTAAATTACTATGTATTCAAGAACCAAACGCTCAAGTTCCACATTGATCAAGCTGAGTGGGCTTATAGGACGTCAGTGTTACAGTTGTTAAATACAAATTCTGACAGCGGGGCCATTGGGGGGAGTTTTATCCTGCTGTTGAGATAATATATAACGGTTCCTATAAGTATACTTAAGTATTTGTGGTGTACTAGTACATGCATGGAAGTTAATTTGGTGTAAGGTTGGAACGTATATAGCTCACACAAACAGCGGTCCATAGAATTTGGGAGTGAGTATACTGAAGCTTTCAAGTCTGTTTCTTTCAACACACCTTCCCGCTGATTCATAAATCCCTCCACTCCCGATTTTGTCATTTATATGCGAGTACGCGCCGGCCCCCTCACAGTTCTGGAGTGGTTATTCTGCGCACTGCCCAGAAAATTTTCATTACTTATTCCAGTCCCAAAGCAGTTTAGACTGCACCTTTCAGCAAGGTATCCTCGACCGTTATACTTGAGTATCTTGAAAGGATCATGTTAGGTCACTCTCAACGCCGTTTTTGTGCTCATCAAATGCCCCATTCATAACTTCTCACACGAGCTATATATGGAAGTCTATTGAAGACTCTTTACTAAAAACAACTAAACGCCCTCTTCTACAGATAACAAATGGGCGGAGTTAGTCCATAAAAAGTGCTGGAGATTCATGACACTGTGTAGACGGCCTTTGTCGACGGAGAGGGTCTTTCCTAGAGACTCGGACATATGATGACCGGGATTTCGTGAGTGATATCATACATTTTCTTCTAGCCGAGAAGATCATGTATCAACCCAACCGCTGTCTGCTTCCTCACCATGACCGATACTACCGAAGGACTTACTGAGGACAATATTAACCAATCTCAAGATCTGTCCATTCCATAACGATGTAACAAGAGTGCCCCTAGACTCGAGATCAGGAACAAACAACCTCAATCTCGTTTCATCTCGTTTCGTATTCAAAAGCAATCCTCTTCTATGACGTATGGTTAAGGATGGAATGCTCCCCTTGCTGCCGGCACATTTGCCAGTGGCTATTTTACTGTTTCCACTTACAGTGCAGATATCGTATTGGCTTTCTTTTGCTAACCCAGCGATACGGATATCATTTCGGGAAGCGAGATGGTTTGCGGGGTTGCGGGAGCGGCCCGACTGGGGAATGTCAAAGACTTGACTGGCTGGCTGGACCAGACGCTCTGTTCACTTGAGGTTGGATTGAGTTATTTAACGAACTCACCACAAAATTAAGGTTCACGGCAGATTTTGCGCAAAAATTGCACTAACCGCTGGAGCTTATTTATAATTAGTGCACTATGATGTTCGCTCAAGACCGTAGTCTCGATGAGTCCCAGTCTGGGGAGTCTAGTCAATCCAGTGCATCGGGACTAACTAGAACACACGTATGGGACTAGGGTAATGTGAAAGAAAATACTGAGAAGTTGAGGAGCTTGAGAACGAAGCAGAGGATTCGGATTGGGTATGCAGAACACTACTAATCAGTCCTTGCAGTCGTAGTAGGAATCATACCTACTCAAGTAATCGGATATCTCAGCATCAGATAGTAAAGTCGCGGGATTTCCAACAGACGAGGTGTAGAGTTCATGTCGCGGGCTATTTTCAGATAGAAGCAAACACTATTGCCGAACAAGCTGTAGTATAGGCGGTTGAGATACGTAAATGTATTCCTTCCGGGTCTTCCAGGTCTTCTTTATCAACCAAACCGTTCACAATCTTGGGTCAGCGAAGGGCCCATATGGGAAATGTTCGAAACTTAAATCCAGACTCGAGATTATCCCTGGTAGGAGATGGGAGACGAGACTTGGTTTCGGAATGTTGAACTGAGACTTGTCAAAACTAGACTCAAGCATGCCCTACCAACCACATATAAATCGGTCAATTTCTTAGGCATACGTATACCCCGTATCCGCTCCCTGATCCTGTTGGCACTCCCGAGGCCAAAGCTCGACACGTCTCGCCTTTTGCCCATACATACGCTGGAAGCCGTCCCGCACTATCAACCACACCGGCCTAAGCTGTAGGCTTGAGCTTTCAGCCCGACCTGACTTGGTTCATGCGCATCATTATCTGAGCACCCCCTTGCCATGAATTTCTATTACTCTAGGGAACAACTAACTGCCGCCCAGTCTAGACCGCATTAGAACGACCGCGTTTCTTTTACGTGGGGGATTATCAAAAAACCAACGCTTTTGCATGATCAGCAGTTATCATCGTCTCCATGATCCTAATTTCGGCAGTAGCAAGGCTGGGAATACTATAGCGGAAGAATTATTCCTTAGGCGTCTATTGTGAAGCAATGCAGTGTTTTCGCCTGCGATTTTCTTTCTGTACTCTAGTTCAAAGCTGAATTCAACATAAATATGGCACGAAAAAAGGAAATCTCCACCAACACGGCTTCAAATTCCTTTTTTAGTTCTGCGTATGTGCGTGTGCGGGCCGTGTTGCTGTTAGATACTAGCCTCGAGGTTTAGAATACAACGGCATGATCACAGAGGCTGTGGGTTGTGTACAGTTTGGTCACATGTTCGCGCTGGTACATCTCCAGTGTTTTTTTCATTATAAAGTGTTGAGAGGTTTGTCAGTACGTACGAGGCTTACTCTAAAGCCCATTTTACCAGGTGGGTCTGCTTAATTCTCGGGACTGATCGTCCCAGACAGTGAATTCGGGAACGCTTGACCTTCTTTGGTGTTGGATTCCTCTGGTTCACGCTAGACAGCGCTAGTCTTGCGGGCGGTTCGCGGAGATAGGCTGCCGCTGTCAGGATAATATGTCAGTGCTCCCATCGGATATATACACAAGTGATGTGAATCCTACATAAGTTCAGTACCTGCATCGACCACGGACAAGCAGGTAAACCTCAACATTGGAGCATGTAGCTACGTAGATAGTGTCTATAGTTACGAATTATACACTGTTGGCATTGATAATAGATTATGGAGATTACCAACTGATAGCTCCTTTTTCTTTTTCTGCGAGAGCTGGATATGGCAATTGGCCGGTTCAAATGTTTTTTTCCTAGGATGTTATGATGTGCGGTAAACCCCCCCAAGTTCAGGCACACACCATTGCAATTGGCGTGGGGCAGCGACACCATGACAGAAACAGGCAGAAAATGCATGCATGTTCATGTTATAGGTTTCCAATTTGGCTCTTCCAAACTCACCCCATACCTTCCGCTAACTAGATCGCCACCTGGAGACTGGACCACTACGCTTGGCGGCTTTTGGTGTTGGATCCGAAGATGAAGTGAAAGTTCGCTAATCCTCGCTTGCCTGGGTGGAGTGATAAGGAGCGGGACTAGGGATCAAAGACTTAGGTTGGACGGCCATAACTTTCATACTTCTCCACCACTTCGATGCTTGGTCCGCTGGTTTCTCAATTGTTTATCCCTCTTTATTATGCAGCCAGGTCACCAGGAGACTATTGCACCATTATTGTTCAAAGTTGAACTCAGCATCCTTGCGATCTCGATTATCGTTGTTTGTGGTAGATTCTATTCCAGAAGTCGTATACTACACGCTGTGGGTATTGATGACTGGTGTATACTTTCTGCTGGCGTACGGAACTGCCCCAAGCTACAAATCTGAGATTACACTTACTGACCACGTTCCATTCTGCAGTTCGGCCTGGTGGCTATTATCTGTCTGCACACCACCATGACAGCATACGGATCCGGTAGACACATAGCGGATGTTCCAGTTTCCGAGGGTCGTCCGCGATACGCCATGGGATCCACCTCTCGACTTATGTACCTCCCGACGGTTGCGCTTATCCGCGTCTCGGTACTGTTGTTTATGCGAAAATTGTCCCCTCATCGCATGGTTCAGTACACGACCTTCGTCCTGATCAGCATCAACATATTCGCAGCTGTTTTCCTATTTCTCTTTCAACTTTTTCAATGTACTCCGTCGTACGTCTTCTTCGAGCCGCACCCCCAGAGAGGCCCGTACACGTGTCTCATCGATGAACTGATGGTGACTTTCACCGTTCCGCTCACGAGCGTGATCTTCGATTTTCTGGCGTGGCTTGTTCCTGTTACAATGGTCTTACGTTTGCAATTTGTGGAATGGAGGAAAAAAGTGGTCCTGCTGATGTTGTTGGGAATGGGTCTTCTGGCTTGCGTTGCCTCAGCAATGAGACTAGAAATAGTCCAGAAGATTCCGAGTGATGAAAGTTATGAGGTAGCCTGGATGTGCATATGGACTACGTGAGTATTCAACTGGTTTTGTTGTACCGGAGGTCACCACTGAGTCGTGTATCATAGTGTCGAAATCGGAACCGGTATCATTGCAGCGAGTATTCCGGCTCTTAGGCCATTGCTTACGCTTCTTATCGCACGAGCTCGTGCCCGCTGGGCCTTCAGCATTGTCAGAGGCAACGACACACCACAACCACCAGTTGAAGAAGGGCATCCATCAAACGTGTCGGCGGCTTCGACAATGAGGCGAACGGGATCAGGGGTTGCGCTGGATTGCATACTACCCCGCGCGGTACAGAGGTATGAGAGCACCGAGCCGTTGTTTCCAGCTGGTGAGGTGAACCACAAAAAGGACTCGGATGATGCGAAGATATTTGGTTGATGATAGTTACATTTGTGTTGATTTCCATTAATAGTTGGAGCGTTTGTAGTGGAGTTTTGTGATGGTGTCTGGGGTATTGTAAATTACTACGTTTTATTTTTGGGAGTTTTTCCTTTAGTTTTTTTCTTGTACATTGGGTATTTTGAGTTTCAGCTAGTATTGAGGAGTTCGTTGTTTCTGTTCTGAGCTTGTATTAGGTATTGGCATCTTTGTATTGATCCTCCCCAGACATACATGTGGGGGTAGCTTGTAGATCAATTGTCGACTTCACCGATATTAAGTTTGAAATGAAAATAACTGAAGATCAGCAGCCATGGAAGGCAAGAAGGACAGTGGTCTCGAAGTGTATTGTACTCCGAGAAGCACGGGAACTTCAGTGTCGCCGCCGATCAGTACGGGAGTGAAGGTAATAAAATGTGATGCCTATCATCCCAGATTTGAACAGTAGAGTAGGCAATTCGCTCCATGAATAGCAAAAGTTTGCACTGATTCATTCGCCTCCACGTCCTATGGATTAGTGCCTGGGAATTTACAAAATATCTTAATGCAAATTTTGTTCCCTAATTCTTATCGGTACGATCTTCTGAGCCCAACTCAAGGAACCAAATACCATGAAATTCGCAATACCGACCAGTATGTAACTCTAATACAAATGAATACCCGTCAATACTAGAGCACACAGTATCATAATATGTTCTAGATCTCGTGTCTAGAATCTTTTCTCCTCGCTCGGACAAAAACCGGGCTTGCAAAGAAGGTGGATACTTATGGAGGCCCGTGAGCTTGAAGGTAAAATTCATCATAACTCAGAACTTGGAAATTGAGCCCATAATTGTGGAGGTTCTTCCCGGTTCTTTACATAAAATCACTCGAACCACATAATGTACTTAGAGAATCGTTCGCTAGATGGACATTAAGTCGTATCGCAACAAATAGGATAGATATTCCGCCAAATTAATTGGGTCCAATACATCTTGTCATTCTCACGAGATCACGTGATTACTCCACTTGCACTACGATCAGCTCTTTGCATCGTAGTTGTCCTGTGCTCGTCACGATACAGTTCAACCCAACACGCCGAATACCGTAGCAAAATGTCGTCCTACAATCCCGATCGCACTGCACCGTCTCTGCAATCCCTCCCCACCGAGCTTCACATCCTAATCAGCGACCACCTAAGCCCGACGGATCTCGTCCGCCTTTTCCGTGTCAACAACTACTTTTACACGCTCTACTTCGACCGCGTCTACCATGGATTGTACGCACAGAGTAAACCGCTCAAATTCACCAGAAAGAGCATGCGATCGGGCTTCAGATGTCGTACAGGGGGCCATGCACTTTTACGCGCCGCTCAGGGGGGCCACACCGCGCTCGTCTTCCGGCTTCTCTCCGCTGGAGAACGGAGCTGCGTAAACACGACATGTGAGCGCTGCAGCACCGCGTTGCATCTCGCAATACGATACGGTCACCTAAAGCTAGCAATCTCCCTAATCACCCAGTGGAAGGCCGACATCACGATTCGATGCATAATCAAAGGAACCACTGATACTGATCAAAAGTACACACCACTGGAGATGTTAGTTGATTTATTGAGCGATGAGTTTGACTTCCCTCCCTGCACCGAACCCCCAATGCCGCAGGGGGCCGACGTAGAAGCGATTGTTACCCTCTTCCGACTACTCTTCGAGAACATCGAAAGCTCGAAGGTTTCGAGCCTTAGTGGGCATGGGTTTATCGCACAAATCGCCGGTACAAAATCATGTCATATCCCAGCTGAGGTGAAGGTGCCAATTATTGAATTACTTTTGGAGCGTGGGGCACCCGTAGAGCCTCCTGATGATGTTTACAAAAGACCCTCTCTTTTCGACGCGGAACTAGCAAACGGGAAAGTTGACAACAAGTGCCAGGAGGATAGGTGGTGGCGGGAGCTGGAAGGCGTTGAGAGATTATCGCTACACGCGGCGGTATGCGGCGGGCATAAGACTGTTGTTCAGCAGTTGTTGCGCGCAGGCGCGAATATTAACCGGAGGAATCATCGTGGTGAGACTGTTTTGCATTTTATAGACCGAAGAACATGTTCTGTATCACCACAATGCGATAAATGTCATATTGGGAAACATGAGATGCTGGAGTTTCTTCTCGGGAAAGGTGCAGATGTTTGGGCACGAGATGAACATGGCGTGGATGCCCTGTCAATCTTGGTGCGGGGAGGAAGTGTGGATCTAGCGGAAACTTTGCAGAAGAGGATGTTGATGGAGCCTCCAGTTCGGTTTTTTAAAGACGGAAATATTCCGAAGTCAACATAATCGCAGCAAATATATAGGGCATCATTTTTCCTGGTTTTAAAATAGGAGTTCTCTGGGGTTGTATACGTAGCTGTGGACTATTTCCTCAATCTCTATCTTTGCCTGCTGCGAGCTCGAGTTGTGAACGATTGTTATGTCGAGCTTAGCATTATTTCTTGGGCTGGAGTTTCGCCTTACATAGTTAATTGTAATGACGATGAGCTTTTAAATGTTTGTTCGAATGGAGACTTCAATTTTAATTCATTTTAAGACATGTAGACACAACTACACGAGAAAGTCGAGTTTACTCAACTCCACTTTGCTTGTTGGCAAGGAAGCAATTGCGCAATACTCAGTCAGCAATGTTTTTCAATATGTAGGAATTTCCACGATTGTTTCAGCGATCGCAGGGCATCGATCAATCTCGGTTTTATTACACTCCCCACCGGCCGGCATCGCCATCGATTGCAAGAGTTTCTACAGTTTCGGACGGGGTAAGTCAACCCCACGTCCGATTGCAATTGATCAGACAATTTTATATTGACCGACTTCGGAGCAGCTACGCGGCGAAGCGTTGGGGCAGGCTTAGGCCGTCTTCCTGAGAATCAAACCTGTCCATATCCCTAGCCCTCTCAACTTCATTCAAAGGTGTGTACATACTGAAAACCATTCTTGTCCATAAATATGGACATTTTTAAATACAACGATTCTTGTAAGCTTATTTGCATATCACCATCGAGCGATCGTGGCATCAGCGGAGATGTGGATGCTGCTCAAATTATTGGTCGATGTTGTTGCCTAGTGTTGTACGACAGAGATATTTCAACCATCTAGCCCCGCACTTCTATTGAACATTCTGACTGATATTACCTATCTATTTGTCTGCACTGTCTGATACACATAGCACAACAAGGCGGGTTTTAGGTATGCCATTACAGGAGAGACTTCAGGCTTTTGGGGCCAGCTGCTCGAGGCGGCTTTCGCCCAGTCGAGGCGGCTTTCGCCCAGTCGATCGCGGTCGACATCTATGCCTAGCGGAACCCAAACTCCTGGCCCTCAGAGTCCTCACCCCATTCATATCGCTGCGGCGCCGACCGAGGGTGGACACACAGCTCAACTTCGATTGGTCAATCCCCGCCAGATCCGAACCTACCCCAGCCCCAAATTGTGATTCAGGAACACCTATCAAGCGAACCTTCTTTAACTTGCCCCTCACCTCCTCTGACGGATCACAATGTAACCACTCTTGTCTTGCGCTGGGTTTGAGCGTTCCTGACTTGAAGATCTAGTTCGGTAACTGTAAATCGAACTCGAAGACACCGGAAGCCGAGAACTATTCAGTCGCCTTACAGTCGCTGTGGGATAAGGCATTCGATAAATTATCTACGGAAGATCGCAATGCTGTTGCTTTCGTGGATGTGAATAAACGGGATTGTTTGGAGGAATTACTAACTCTAACCCTTCGTAGTAGAGACATTTGTCGAGACAAGGGAATGAAGTTCACACTAGGAGGAAAGACGTATATTGTCCGTGACTTGGCTGAAAAGGTTCCTGGGTGGATGCCTTCAGGACAATCGGTGATAGCGTAATCCAATGCGATACCGGTTTATTACCCCCCGACCCCTCTAGTGGCGTAACTTAATACTGACGATGTCAAGGCCATGTCGCCCTCCCTTGGGCTGGGTTACGCATGCTGTTGATGGCAAGTCTCGCCTACGCTGTAAACTATCCGACGGTTCTAAATATGATATAGGTAGCACTAGTGGAAAATGAAAACTTGGGAGCAGTTCTTGTCGGGTTGGAACGCACTACAAGATTACTGTTACGATGTAAGGCGTACGAAAAATACTATATGGAACCGGATCCAAAACCATTTAATTGGAATAGTCTTGAGGAATCATTGGTGCAACTTTATGTTTCTGTTCTGGAGTTTTTGACTAGTGCAAAGCGGTTTTTGGAGCAGCCTCGCATTGGTAACATCTGACATTTTTCGGGAGGCTATTGGATCGATCCTCTAACTAATTTCTGTTGGCAGGTCGTATCAGCTGTGGATTATTGGACCCGAGTGGAATAAAATCGAGTTTTGACTGCATTGAAAAACGCGAAATTCTATTTAAAAGGGAAATGGATGTTGCAGAGAAAGAAAGTACGTACAACACGTAAACCTTCCGTTCACTGTTGACTTCTTTGCAGGTCAATCGCATAATCATGAGGAACTAAAAGGTCAAGATGACATGCTTCTGGACTATATATTATAGTACTGAATTGAATGTGAAATGAAATAGCCCGGACTACGGTGTTAAAGGATATCTTGAGGCAATTTGAGGAACCTATCTACCGGACAGATAAGAACGTGCAGGGCATATATCAACTATTGGAAGGTTATACTCGCACTTCAGTTTCGATATCAGAACTATGGTTTCCGCTGATACCCTATATTAGAGCAGCTGCGGGAGAGAATACTCCAATGGCTTTCCACAATAGTGTATGAAAAAAATCACAAACACGCTATGGAAGGGCTTTTGGAAAACACTGGGAATTGGCTGCTTGATAACCCGGAGTTTCGAAAGTGGAAAACCTCCAGCACCTCGAACATTCTCTGGCTACATGGAATCCGTGAGTATATCTTACTCCTGAAAATGGAGCGACGAATAATAACGTGTACAGCGGGGGCAGGGAAAACAAAACTTACGTGAGTGATTTCAAGCACTGTTTGCAAAGTTAGGAACTGACGATTACAGGTGCATGGTCATCGATACCCTGCTATCTTCTGACAGCAAAAGCGATGAAGTCATAATATACTTTTATTGCAATCGAAACGAGTCCGACCGCCGAAATCCAGCATCGATTATGCAATCTCTTGTAAAACAACTTTCGCTTCAATCCCCGAGTGATGGCTTGCCAAGACCTGTGGTGGCAGAGTATAAGAAAAGAAATCGGGAGGAACATGCAGCGGGATGTTTGGAGTTTCAGGAATGCCAGGCCGTGATAATTTCACTCATCCACACATACCGCCGGACAACCATCGTTATTGACGCCCTGGATGAAGCTGACCCCAAATACCGGACAAAATTCCTCGACGCTCTCAAGGTAATTATGAACACATCGACTAGTCTTGTAAAAGCCTTTATATCATCCAGAGACGATGGTGATATTTTCCGAAGACCCAAGGGGATGCCAAATCTGTTCATTGAAGCAAGAGATAACAGCCAAGATATTGAACGGTTCATTAAGAGAGAGATTGTGCAGTATATCGAAAATGACAGGCTACTAGAAGGGTTTGTTAGTGATGAGACGAAGATGCAGATTACGTCAGCTCTTCTCGACAAAGCGAATGGAATGCAAGTGTACCTCGAAGTCCAAGTGGAAACTGCCGTTGCTAATTGTTTTCATTTCACACACAAGTTCCAGTGGGTTGACCTCCAGATTGCATATCTCTGTGAGATGGACTTTGAATATCAAGTCAGAGATGCTCTTGGAAAACTACCTGAGACGTTAGAGGATACATACTCTCAAATATACAGCCAAATAACAAGTGGCCGTAGCCCAGACGAAGCAAAAGCAGCACTTGCCTGGGTCATGTGTTCACAAAACCTCTCAGCCCAGAAGAATGGGTTGAGGGCGTTGCTTGGGCTATCCGAAGGTCTAAGGAAAAGTCAGAGCATCCAGTACTAACCGTGCATGCACTGTTGAACGTGTGCCATAATCTGATGGTACTAGATCACCAAGAAAATGTGTTACGCTTCGCCCACCTTTCCGTGCGAGAGTTTTTGGAGGGTCGCCCTGAATTCACTAGTCTGGAAGCAAACAAAGTTGCCGCTGAGTCCTGCTTGGCCTTTTTGATACATGCAAAACCATTGGACTTGGATATTACTTTCCATGTATACGTCATTGTGTATTGGCCCGCCCATGCCCAGCAGTGCCAGGACCGTATAACACATCTGATCAGTGAATTCCTAGGTTCCAGCCAGAGACCGAGCAAGCCTTATGCAAACTGGCTGGCGTCTACTCAGCGGCTCCGCTATAATGATATCAAGTTCATGACCCGGCCATGGTATAGAATCATAAAAGCAATGACACACTCTCTCGAATGCAAACAAAATCCTCCAGATCCGATCCTAGCAGCAGCTTACTTTGGTTTCCAACACTGCGGCGACATCTGGAAGCCGGGCACCTTTAATCCTAATTATAGCAACATATTTGGAACTTCCCTACTCTCCTTGGCAAGCGGACAAGGAAACCTAGAGGTTATGCAACTGCTAATAGACAATAACGCTACTATTAGTCACGAAGGTTATAAACGCGGAGACCCTTCAGACCCGCTGCTGGACGCCATTTTCCAATGCAGAGAAGATGCCATTTCCCTTTTACTGGATGCCGGCGCAGAGTTCCAAAATTTATTTTACGAGAATATCTCATTTGCAGTAGCCCATCGAGGTAACGCAAAGGTAGTTGATTTGATTTTCCGGAGGGACTCCAACGTCAGTATCACAGGGGAGATAATCGTGGCAGCAGCGGGCAATTTCATGTATGGCCATGAAGTGGTGCAGTATCTGTTAGCCGCAAATGAAGTCGAGATCCCGGAGGCAGCAGTAAATGAAGCAGCTAGGAATTCGGGGTGTGGAAACCGTATAATGGAGGCTTTTTTGGCCAGAGACACCAACATCAAGATCACGGAACAGACAGTGGAAGCAGCGGCAAGAAATGCGATATGTGGAAACCAGTTGATGGAACTACTTCTAGCAACAGATACAAAAATCGAAATCACAGAGGCGGTGGTGAAAGCAGCCACAGAAAATGGGGGATGTGGACATCAGGTGATGGAACTACTTCTAACTACAGACCCCAACATTGAAATCGCAGAGGCGGCGGTGAAAGCAGCGGCAGGCAATTGGGGATGTGGAAGCCAGTTGGTGGAACTATTTCTAGCTACAGACACCAAAATCGATATCACAAAAGGGGTGGTGAAAGCAGCAGCACGGAATAGGGATGTGGAAACCAGGTGATGGGTTTGCTCCTGGCTACAGACACCAAAATTGAAATCACAGAGGCGGTGATCAGAGCAGCAGCAGATAATTGGCGATGTGGAAGCCAGTTGATGGAACTACTCTTAGCTACAGAAGTAAAAATCGAAATCACAGAGGCGGTGGTGAGAGCAGCCGCAGGAAATTTGGGGTGTGGACATCAGGTGATGGAGCTACTTCTAGCTATAGACACGAGCATCGAGATCACGGAGGAGTTATTGATACGAGCGGCGGTTAATAATGAATGTGGAATTCAGATAATGGAACTACTCCTAGCCAAATACGCCAATATCAAGATCACAGAGGCAGTTGTAGAAGCAGCCGCCAAAAGTAGAGGCTGCAAGGAGGTACTGAACTGGCTGCTGGACAGAGACCCTGACATAGAGATTACAGAAGCCGTTGTGGCAGCTGCAGCGGCCGCGGAGGACTACTGCGGCAGAGAACCACGGCCGTAAACCGGGAGTGGAGCTCCTGCTGGATCGAGATCCCGATATTGATATCACCGAAGCTATGGTGGCGGCAGTGGCAAGGAACCCTTCCTTTACTAGTACGCGCATTATGGAACTGCTGTTGGATCGGAACCCCAATATCGAAATCACTGAGACTGTCGTGGCGGCTGCAGCGGGAAACTCTAGAAATCACGGGATGATGGATTTCCTGTTAGACCGGGATCCCAATATCATGTTCACCAAGACCATTATGACAGCAGCGGCTGGAAATGAGAATAGTAAGAGGATGATGACGACGTTACTGGCGAGAGGAAACATCCAAATTACTGAAACGGTTGCAATAGCAGCAGCAAAAAATGAGGATTCTGGCTATGAGGCGATGCGGCTGCTGTGGACACAGACAGAACAATGGAAATCTCGATGTCAGTTCTCACTGCGGCGGCAGAAAATAAAGAGTGTGGGATGGATGTGATAGATCTGCTTGTCAGAAACTCTAATATAAAAATCGGAGATGTGGGTTTGGAGGCCATTGTAACGTTTTTTGATCTTGGGCATGGATGAACTGGGGTTTGTTTTCAGGGTTGTCGTGGTTAAGTATGCTGGGTGGGTTTTATACGTAGGCATTGAAAAATGAAGCACCATCTTTCTGTTGAGAAGGGATGTATTTCTTGGTAACATCCACCATGGCTCTATATATACACAGTAGACCATGCTGTCAATCAAAGTTCCCAGCCAACAGACGGCACTGAGTACTCTCCAACACGTTCTGCCGCCGAGTCAAGCTCTCCACGATCAGAGTCCAGTCCAAACACTACTGTTCTACACCAATAAGCAGTCAGGATAAACCAAGTGGCTATAGTATCAACCGGAATTTTGTCCCGTAATTCCCATTCCTTCTGGATCGATATATATGTTCCAACACATACGCCAAATATTTCGGTTGCCCAACTGGTTGACCCATATGCTAACTTGTCAGCTTGGTGAATAGGTCGACCTATATGCCAACTTACCTAGGTGCCAAATATTTATTTTCAAAGATTGGTGAAGAAAACAAACATCTAACGCAGCTTGCCACCGCTAGTGTAGTACATTTAAGAATGGCAGAATTTCATAGCGTCATGTGAATTCGCAGTATCAGTAGGTACACGGTGATCTATAAATCCATAGACCAGATGAATGGCCAAAAAAGCCTAAAAATCTTCGGGTCCTACAGATATCTATTTTGGCGTAGATTTTTGTAGATAATTATGGATATCTATGGATGTCTATGGATATTACTAAATAAAACAATTATATCAATGGGCAATAACTAGGAAGACAGATGAAGAGACCTCATGCGGATACCTGTCAACTATCGTCAACAATGTCACCCATGACAGGCACAAAGGAGAGCTGTGTGTCCGAGGCATATCTGAAGTACCCAATAGACCCAAGAATCCAGTTGGGAGTGACGTACCGCATCTACTCGGTGTTAAGGCACTAGACTAACGGGCGTAAGCCACCACGGTAACCTGTGGTTCAAGCATGAGGACCCGCGGCCCAGTCACTTTGCCACGATTTAGTATAGTGCCTTATTATCGAGTAGATACGGTAATTGCCCTCGAGTAGTATCGGCAAACCGCAAATTCCTCCTACCAACTATTCATATCCCAACCCGACAAGCATTCCAAGTTGCAGCCTCCCTTCAGCGTGATCGTGGTCGAAATGACATCAAATCTCGCTACAAGACGGGCAAGCGGTCCCGAAGTGTATCCATCGCTCATAACCCAGGATTCTACTTTGAATTCGTGGCTCTTAAGCAAGCGAAGCGTAGGCTTGTCTTCAAAGTAGTCACGAGGGTCAAATCTGACACCCTCGGCCGGCTCGACCAACGCGAGATCTCCGATGGATATAGTTCGACGATGCGACCGATGATATTTTCGTTGGAGGGTGGAGCACGTTGCTACTACTGGGGAATCTGTGCATTGCAATGCTGAATCTATACTTTGCATTAGTGTGTCGTACATAAAGCACCCGAGAGTTGTGCTCATCAATCCATCCTGGCATGTAACACGGACCCCTACGCGAATAGGATCACAGGGTGTCGTAGAGGATGGGATAATATTCCACTTCAAAAGAGCCCGTTGCTGAGGGTAGATCTCGCTTTCTATACACCATGATGCATTCCGACCAGCGAGTCGATCAGGGAGGTCTTGGGGACTAACAGCTCCCTCAGCCTGCAAAAGGGCGGTGTTCCAGAAGAAGCTGACCATAGTAACGAACCTTAGTCGCTATTTCTCGGAGGCTCTTTCTGACAAAAGTACAAGGGGTCTAGGATCAGGATGTTGCCTAGCTGCCCCGTTTGTGGAACAGGAGTAAGTCTTCCAGCTGGTTTTCGCCACACATAACAACCAAGCTGCCCACCGTTAGCAAGTTTGGGAGAATCTTTGGATTATACAACATCAAGAAAGGGTCCGCAATGGAGTAGCGCTCGCAATAAACAGTGTCACAAATCTACTTCCTCTCGTCTTTGTTCGGGAGGCGGAAAGACTGAGTTTGGGGTTCCCAGTGATCGAAGGTCGTTGGGTCGTCTGGGCGACGAGGGTTCTGGGAGTATGGAAACTTGAGCGTGGACGAATTTTCCCCAGTAGCGCTTCTTGAAGCGCTCGACATGGCAGGATCTGCGCTTCATGCTCGGTCTATCAGTAGTCGGATCCTCCATCTTGCCTAAGGTACACCACGTGTGAGTTTAGCATGTTCGAACTGGGTCGAAGGAACAAGTCAAGTAGGGGAAACTAGCGATGATCTGTAAAGGAGAAAGGAACGAAAACTCTGACGGAACGTACCTTTTTAATGTGACAAAACCAGTAGAAACACCTTCAGCTTTGATGATTGTCGAATTGTCGAGTCTGAGTTGATGGGAGTTGTGAATGAAACACGAAGATTGAAAATGAAGCCCTCAGGTCTTGTCGAGAGTGCGCCCTTAGGGATCGCGAGGGTGGGTGTCGGGGTACCAGACGAGTGAAATAAGTGAGTGGACACGTTTTGTATGAGAAAATGTATGAAGCAACTGACCTCACCACTTTTAATAAATTCCACACCAAGAACAAATGGAACCACAATTACTAAAAACTTCAGAACCCCTTCTCCAGATACTTATTGATTTTGTGTAAATTTCTTGTAATTATTTGGAAGTATTTGGGTAGTGTTCCCAAGACCTGAAAACGGCCATTTTTGGTGTATTTTGGCTGATGTCCACTCACTTATTTCACTCGTCTGGTGCGAAAGAGGGAAATGAAGAGGAGAAGGTCTCACGGCGGGAAGCTCTAACCTACACATCGCTCGACGGCTCGGGACGCCTCCAGGGGTTGAGAGTCTCCTAGCCTTTCAGAGCCTCAACAACCCATACTTTACTGTATAGGGTGTTGGAGGCTTGGCATTTTGGCCAAATTTCGTGCATTCTTAACGAATGATTGCCCATCCATTTATCAACATACTAAGTATCTTTGAATCAGTAACTTGTCGTTTGAATCAACCGGAATATTACGTAGTATGCGCTTGATAGCCTCGCGAAGTACAATAACTGATCATGACAGTGTATTTAGAAACCCAGCCGAAGTTCCACATCTTCGGCATAACGTTGGTTTAGGTATTAGGCTTAGAAAGTTATAAGCCTCTGGCATAAGTTAGGTCTTTGGCTCACCAGCAGAAAATAGCGCAATAACGGATTGAATCATCACGTTGATGGACTTCTATCCTCTCCACCCACAGCTCCGCACATCCGCTTGATCTCACGTTACTCAACCAACTGGTGTTGTGACTTTCGATGAATTGGGCTATACGTGTTGATGACGGAATCTGGGGTATTCAAGTCTCGAGTCGGGAACTTAAGAGCAGATCTCGGACTAGAGTTGAGATGTGCCAGAACGTAAGAGACGAGGTATCGACGAGACGGGATATCCCAGGACGGTCTATGAAATCTCCATGAGCGGGTATCTGTGCTCAATATACACATGGTTCGCCCGAAAGATATAGGTACATAGTAGCGCCTTGGTGCTACTCGAAGTTCCTGGTTCCCACGAAATCCAGGCTTCGTCTCATCCCATCTCGCCCCGTGCACAACACAATCGTCGACCACGTTTACTAGCAGTCTCCCCACCTCCAGTCCCAGAAAATCCTACGTACTCGCACGCACTCTGGTTGGTGGTGGTAGACTTTGATCAACACATATACCGGCGTACTCTACTCTAGCTAGCTATGTTAGGCCAAACCCATGACCAACGGATTGCCACCAGAGATGGTAACGTTTCCCTATGTAAATACTGTATGGGAGGGAGAAGGGCTCAAAAATCGAGAGTACTACGCCATTACGCTTAGGATCGCGTCTTGATGGCCCATTTAGTGAAAATGTGATATTACTATTGATCTTTGTGCCCCCCCCTTTCCCATACAGTAGGTATTTTAAATTCCAAACCCCCTCTCCCCATGTATGCTAAGTACTCTACGTATATTCAGTATGTATGTATATATCTCCCCACAGATCCCCCAAATTCCCAGGCATTTATATGTCATCAAACACGCTGATGCCCCCTCCTCCCCCTCCTCCTCTTTCCAGAAACCTTCTTATAAACCGCCAACTTCACCGGTCCTCCACAAAACTGACTAGAGTCACCGGCGCAAGGCATAGTACATTTCATCGCACCCAGTTTCCCCTGCGCAATTGTATTCCCGCACCAGCACTCCTCCGCATACTCCAGTCCCGCGATTACGTACCCCTTGCTCGTACAATGGTCGATACATTTCGGTACCGTCATTGTGGGGGTTGCGTAGCGGTATGGGAGGGTGCGGTCATTAAGAGCGTCGTATGCACAGCCGAGGTAGGTCCAGCCTTTTGATGATACGTTGGTTGAGAAAGTTTGTTTTGCGCCGATGGAGACGGAGGTACAGGGTTGAGGGACGGCTCTGTAGGGTCCTGACTGGATTGGGTTGCACCCGGGAAGTTTCTGGAGCCAGCCGGAGGTTTGTTCAGCGATGGAGGGAGCAACAATGCAGTCGTCCATTTGCGGGTTTGAGTATAGGTCCAGGACGGTGCATGCTTCGATGTTACCAGTGGGGGAGTTGCAGGTATCGATTGCTTTTTTAAGGGTGGGGATGTCCCAGCCGTTTACGAAGTCACCGTGGAAACCGAAGCCAGTTGGGTCGCCGTTGGAGAAGACGAAAGGGTGTTGGGAGCCGACCCATTCGGAGTCGAATTTTTTGATGTCGTAGAGGTATTCGTAGAAGAGGGTGATGAAGCGCTTTGGGTGCGTGCTAGGACACTTGCCGTTATTGGTGAGGGATGGGTAGGCGACGTGGCTCTTGTGGTCGGGGGAGTCGAGGTTTTTGCCGTCCCAGCATGATGGCATTACAATTTGTGCACGGAGGCCGCTGTTTCCATTAGCACTGCCTTGACACCACAGAAATGTAAATATACTAGGGACACTTTGAGTTTGGGATCGAAGGCGTTTCTCCTGAAGTACCGCCGAGACAGGCAAAGCTGACAGCCTTCCCGTCGTTCGAGGAACGAAGCATGGGATCACCAGCGAGCATGCGGAAGCCCTTCGGGAATGGGATGAGTTCTTCAGTCGGAGTGTCCCGGCGCTGGAGATAGTAGATAGTTGCACCGTTATTACCGACGTTGTGGAAGGAACCATTCTTTGCTTTGACATAGAGATCTGGCTGTGCGGTGGTCAGAGACAAGTTAGCGTTAGCGGAGGATAGACACAACTCACAACCCAATAATTACTCTTGTCCGCCTTGGCCTTGCAAGTAGAGCAGGTCGAGGCCTGAGTTCCCTCGTACGCCATGGAATAGTTGAATCCATTGCCGCCGACAATGTTGTGCAAATGAGAAGCGACAGCGCCGGGGTTAACGATCGGATCGGCTCTGCTCCTACATCAGCATTTTCACGAAGAACGGGGAGTGTATAGACCTCTCCAAGAGCAGCGGGCCAGCACACGGCATCCGGAAGAAAGCTTCCGCGTAAGGCAGAAGGAGCGAAACGACAAGGCTAGCGGAGAACTTCATGCTGGATGTTGTCGTCCCGCGTACTTGTTACAATGACGATAGTTATTGCTGCTGCAAAAGAGCGACTTGGGATGGTGGCGATCCCGGGAATGCGAACAACAAAGAGAGAGAGCTTGCTCTAGATTCAATTCAATTGAATGGTGTTGAAAGGAGAGTGTAGGCGCTTAAGGCCGAGAAAGAGAGAGAGAGGTGGATAGCAAGGAGGAGGAAGGATGGGAGACTTAAGTACTTTGAACTACCCACCTCACCGTGCTATGTTTCGAGGTCGCTGTTAAGGGTTGGGGTTACAGTATGAAAAAGGACTCCTGCAGCAACAAAATACGATTGATGGTTCCAGTCTTACAAAGAGTGCAGCATCAACACGACCCCGAACGGCTACGCACAGCCCATCTGATGATCATGATGGTATCATACTATTAGCCATTACCTCGGCTGCTATTCAAACCTGGCACTTGAGAAAGTAGTGGTCAATTGCAAGTGCCATTTCGCGCCTAACTATTCAGCGCTTGCTGCCGATGACGTAGGTGGAATAGTCCTAGTCTACCTAAACTAAGAAGCGGGGCTTCACATGTTTCTACAAACAAACCACCGGTTAACGGTATAGTCGCTTATCTCGAGGGTTACGTTTATTCGAAACATCAAGCGCCACCTCAACAGCTGTACCTGCATGAGTACCCGCCCGCCCAATGTGCTACTCCACGCAAACAAAAGGGGATCCGAAGGGAGTGGTGCAAGATGCGGTTACAGAACCTGCACACACGGATAACGGGGGAAACATATACGGAGTGCAGCTGGATATTATCCGGTTCCGGTGGTATAAGTATCGTACCTTGTGTATAAGGGCAGCACCAAGTAGTGCTGTCACTTATACTCGAGTCGAGACGCTTTTGTACGGCGACGCTCTCCAAAATCAAAACGAATCCGTCGCCGCGACGGGAGCTGCATCTCATCTCGGCTCGGCAATTTATATGGCCACTTTATCATTGCCGGAAACGGGTTCGCGGAACGATTTAGCAGTTGTCTACTATACCTCTCACCATTATTCCCACCGCTTGTGAAATTATCGCTAGTATTGGCAGCTAACACTCACACTCATTTTCTGATACAGTATGAATCGATAACAATGCACCGTGCTAAAATCGTGGGGAACGGTTTTCGTGTGTGAGCTTCGATTCCCATAATATCACGTGACTTAACTAGTATCACGTTTCTCGGTGGCACGGGCTTAGGGTCTAGGGTTTGACCCTCCTCTTCTTTCCTCAAACTCTGCAAGATTCCAATCCCCATGGCCACAACGAGTCTCAAAACTAGCCTACCCTTCAACACTATCCCTCTCCATCTCTAAACACCTGCCAACAGAAGCTTATTTGCGCCCCACCCGTCTTTCAACACACCAAGGTCGTGGTTTCGGATATGCAGACATCATTCAGGCCACCGTTATGGATCATATCCTACCTACCATATCTCTAAACTATATCATCATCAGGGGTGAAGCGAGCGACCTTAGTCGTTTGTGGCAGACAACATACATTCCATAGACGACTCAATTCATTCTGGCACCTGCTCAGTGATGGATGCTGATCCGAGTAAACTTAAGAAAAGGAATTTCCCTTTTACAGCATATTATACCCACAAATATCCATGACAAGGCAGATATATTCCCCGCTCTGCTGATACCACTGTCGATCTATGCTAAAGGCGATTTTAGAAACTATGGTCTTACCTGACCGCTCCTCGAATATACAAGTTGACTAGACTGCTTGAGAAGACTGGGGGCATGAGAAGTTTACACGGAAAGCACATCATTTCTCCGACGAGAATGGATAAGGACCGAATAACCGAAATACTTGTCTGTGGAACAGAAAATTGCGGCTTATCAGCAATGCTACCATCGCTTGGCAGTAAACGCTTTATTTGAGGACCCCCAGCGAGGAGAAGAATGAATCAAGCAAACCATGAAACAAAGTCGCGAATCGGGTATATGGCAACTGGGGCGACAGTCAACAATAACAAGACAGCATGCGTGGTAACGGCCATCCTTTCCCGTCGCCCGCTAAACCCGGAGACTCCTACGACAGAGGCTGTAGACTCCTCCAAACAGTGGCGTACTGACCATGGAGGGAATTCTGACCAGTGCCTTCAACCACCTGTTGCAGTAGAGTACACTACCCTATTACTTTCTAAAAAGCATATCTGTTGACAGTAGTTCGGCCAAAGGAGTTCCTGTGATTGCCGGAGGCGCTAAGTAGAGATCTGGTATTAGTGGTGGATTTATTTCGACCGAGTGGCTAGTTCCGGATGTGAGCTCAACGAAGCCTAACTTTACAGCTCTACATGAGATAGCACTCGGGTCTCTGGGTTAGGTGTGCTTTTTCTTCATATATAAGCCAGCTCTTTTCTCTTCTTTTTGTACGGTAGACAATTCAGTACATTTGTTCTTCCTCTCTGATTTGCTCTCATCAATATCGCCTGAGATGCATGTGCAATCCGAATGTGCAGTTATGCAGAAGCTATCGACTTAGTTCAGGCCCCCATCCATGGCTCAAATGAATGCAGAAAGGATTGCCGATGTTCAACAGCTTCTGTAGATATGCTGCGGGCATGAGAAAAAGGCTATGATATATAATGCCATTAGAAAGGCAGTATTAGTCTATGTGATGATAACGTCGGCATCGTTATCATGTACGTCGAAGCATTCTTCCTTCCTTCAAGTCTGAGCTGTCTAACGACCTCTACAGGGTTGGCTTTCATCAGAGCACAGGCTACAATAGACTACCAGATTTCCTACATATTAATGCCCGGCTTCTGGGACGATAGGCCAAATACCAGATAGATCCGGTCCAGTACCCGGCCAAAGTGAATTTCAGAAGCCTAGCTACGAATCCAGGGTCGCTGCCGGTTTTTAGTGGGATCATCCAAGTCCAAACTAGATCTCCACTGGAGGAGCCAGGAACTTCAAGTGTTGCGACAGAGGGGAATCCCTGAATGGTATTTGATCCATTCCGGGCATCACAGCAAAGCACAGAGTGCCCCTTCACACCCTGAAAGAGGCAGCCATAATAAAAGTCTACCGGTCGTCAGGGGAGGGCAGTCAGGACGGATATGTTGATCTCTCAGGGAAAGACAGCGAGAAAACCGAACACATGGCAGCTGTGGGACTATGACAGGGCTGCCTGGTGATAGGCCAACCGTTTTGGAGGCATATCTCATACAGCGCGGAAGGTGGAAGAGGGAAGGGGTGGTACTGTTGAAGAGTTCTGGGTACTGAGTCCATGTCTGCAACAAAGAACGAAGCAAGACGAAGGGTTGGAAAGATTGAGATTCAGCAAGAGAAGGCACGAATCAACTCACTAGAGAATTAGAAGGCGCATAAAACCCGATTCATGGTGGCAACTTCAACATTGGGTGTCGGAATTGACATACCAAACATCGAAACTCATCCACGTTGGGATGTCTTATTCCCTCACTGATTATGTACAGGAGTTTGGACATCCCTAGAATCTCAAATCCCAAAAATTCAGTTCCTCGTTCCGCAATAAGTTCCTTTGGCGCTCTTTCCTACTGCTACGCTGTACCAGGAGCATCGGGTATTCCAAGTATTATCCTCTACCATCTTACGAAGTGGAAAAAGGTTGTCCGAGCAGACGAAGATATTATTATCCAAGATGGTTAGACTGGCAACATTGCCCTAATTGAGGTTAGACAATTCGTTAGGAGGAAAGAGGCTGTCAAATGTGCCTCGGAAATCCGTTGACCGGAAAAATAGTGTACGACTTAACGATTCTAGGAAGATTTGTATTACTGGCTATTTCCCTGGGTCGATAAGTCCGACAGCAATTTTCTTCCCGCCGTATTTGATGTGGTATGCTTTCTTGTATTAGCAGCTAATACCCGTATTCGTTTTCTGATACGGTATGAATTGATAACAATGCACCACGCGAAATCGTGGGGAACGGGTTCTCATATGTACGCTACGGATTCCCGTTGTGACACAAGAGTCCTGACTTATCACGGTATTTTGTTGCTGTAACAGGGGTTTAGGGTCTAGGGTTCAATCCCTGAATGACCCTCTTCATAGTTCACACACTAGCACTCCTACAAAGCTCTCTAGCAACTACCCCTACTTTCTCTACCCACCCCAACCAGCCGCCACGACGTTGGAGAGCACCTCAGTCCCGAATCGAGATGCCACTCCCCACCGACGTTTGATATCGACATACCTTTCGACCTTACTTTACTCCACTCCGCCTTTTTAAAACTTCACACCTAAAGCTAAACTAGAGAGGTACCTTCGCTTTAGATCTTGAGACCAAGGTTCGTTATCACCCACCTTGGAGCTTGTGATGTAGACTAACTTACCAATGTTGAGTAACCGAGCCAGGCTCGTCGTATTGATTCGAATGGACTGGTTGTCACTACTTGCCTGAATCCCTCAGCTCTGGAGGGCAGATCTCGCACAGATAGTGGGAGACTGTGTAGAAAGTTGGGGGATGGTACTCTTGAATAGTTCTGGGCATCGAGTGGTTGTCACTGTGACTGCAGCTTGTTCGATGTGATGAACCTAAAGACACCAATGAGTGCAACCTCGACGCAAATGTGGCATCTCTACGTTTTAAGCTAATTCTTCATCTCGGGGGAGTGCCACAGAGGCCATAGCCTACTATAGGCAACTGTAAGTATCCAATACCTAGTATCCGTTCTTTCTAGCTACAGTTTTCGTAGTACGGCGCAAAGCAAGTTCATGGCTAAAGGGGTGATTTGGCTCACAAAGAAGTTGGAGCGCTGGGGCAAGCAGCAAGCTTGCCTACCCCACAACCAAGAACCCATTCCTTTTGGGTTATGATTGGGACGAGGTGGTGAGTATAACTCTACTCGTGGAGATTCCATGAGGATGTCAATTATGAAGGTGAGAGTCTTTCTTGCTGCTTACAGGGTGTCTGGGGGAGGTGCTGATGATGTACAGATGTGGTCGAAAATATCATCTGTTGAAAATAGATAGAGAGAGCATTGAAGAAAATGAACGAGGCTTTGGAGCAGAGAATCCACGAGCTGTAGAAGAGGAGGAACGTCACTGGGACCTGCTCAAAAGCAGTAGTTGATGATCTCCAACGTGCAGCTCAATTTAACACATCTAACCTTGTTGTCCTGAACATGGACTGACTTGGCTGGCTACATATAGATCCACAATACACAGTCCGACGTTGCCACGGAACAGCTCAAGGGTACAGTATCTCCATTGTTTCCCTCACTGACACAATGCTGAAGTACCAGAGGAGGAGAAACATGTGGTCTAACTGGGTGAAAGTTAGGAGAGCTTAGTAAGGGCATTTTAAGAGTGGTTTGGGATTAAAGTAAATAATAGATTGTACCCCTCTTACAACTATAGGTTTTACTATTATCATATCATGGGTGGGAGGTGGAGGGATTTATGTTTTCAGAGGATCAGGTCCTTGTCAAGTTAGTTTCGGATAAGGCCACCCTGAGATGCGTTACGGTGATTCAATCCAGCTGACGATTATGTCAGTCTCGCAGCAGGTTTGAACGAAAGTGTCACCGCATGAGTGAATCCAAGTGCACATTGTAGCAATCTTTCACATACCATCTCCCCCCAACTCCCATACTACCAACTCCCCCACCTCCCCCTCTCCTCCCGCCTCATCCTCTCCGCAACATCCCTTAACTGCCTCCTCAAATCCTCATTCTCTCGTTTCAACACAATATTCTCCTCAACAATCATCATCCTCCTCGCCTCATTCTCGCTCGCTGTCTCCCGCAGTCGTTCAATCTCTTTCAAGAGTTTTACGCGCTCCTTCTCTAGACGTGTGGTGTCTCCTTCTTGGGAGGAGGAGGAAGGTGGGAGCCATTCCGCTGCCACAGGGATGTAATATGGTTCTTGGTGGGTGCGGAGTGCGCCTGGGTAGTGAGGGGGGCGGTAGTAGGCCATTTCTGGGTGTTGAGATATTGGAATTTGGGACTGAAGTGAGGGCTTTATAGTATGAAAGTTCTGCTTTGAAGAGAAGGGGGCTGGGTTGAAAATTGTTGGGGGGCTTTATAAGTGAATAACGGGTAGGAATTAGAATTGTATGTATGCAACTACCCGAATATAAACCGGCGTGGAAGTGAAGGATTGGATGAGTATGGGGCGTTTGAGGCTTTGAGTTGGGATGACGCACGGAGAGTTCTTTGGACGGAGTATTGATCACTGGATCATGAATAGGGTGATGCCAACTGGCATAGTATTAACGTTTGTAATGGCCCGTGCTCCCACATAGGGCGTCAATCAGTTCCCGCACTTTACATTTTATTCTTGTGTTCTGGGTCGATATTCTGAGAGATCTTAAGAACACCTTGTTACTTTTCAGCGGCCAGTGTATTTCCTTCCAATAATACCAAAGATGAGATAGTTTCCTTGTCGGCCCACGTTTCAATTCACACCTCCGTTCTTCGGGCGTTGCCAAACCACTGTAGGTTCTCCCGCTTCTTCATTCCCTAAACACCACTAGTCAATAACCATCACGCTCGCTCTTTCCTACGGCAGTGCCTTTGTGAGTGAGATGCAAATTCTAGGAACGTGATCGTGCTTGGCTAGAAGAGGCTTGAGGTGTGATGTGAAGTAGTAAATGTGAGGGTAAATAAGGTCTCCGTACTCCGGGTCTCCGCTGGAGTCTCACGTTTGAAATTCATTTCCCGGACTCTTGGAGTCAAAGCTCGAGTTCTTGGACTTGGTCTGTCTCACAATTTTCTCGAGTGTTAACGTTCGGGCTTCAATTCCAGGCTTGATCGACCCAGGCCACGCGCATCACTACTCAAAGCTTAACCTTAATTTCCCCTCTCAATGTAAAAGATCAACAGCAGCGCCTGGAGTCGAACCAGGACCTTTAAGAATACGTTAATAATGCCGTTTTCTTAATGTGCTAACCATTGCACCACGTCGCCTTTGGATATTTGCGTATATTCTCACAGGGTGATGTTCAAAAAAAGCGAGCGAGGAATGTGATCCACCACGAGAACGGGCCCGGTCGCTGAGCCACATTTTGGTACAGTACTTTATTATGGTATATGCGATTGGGATTCCCTAATAGAACCTATTTAATCTTACTGAAAAGACATCTCGGGATCTGGCACGGACACATATGGTGCCTTACAGAGAGAGACTAGCATACTGATTCATTACAAGGGTTACTTCAAATTACTAGCGATGTTGAAATGGATATCTAGAACCATACCTCGAACATAATCTTCGTGTGTCTTCTCGGAGTTTGAAGAGCAGAAGAAATTACAATAGCGAGATTATTCTAATTACAAAAATGACGAGCTTAATGCAAAGGGAAAAAAGGCCTGCAAGTAAGTCTTAAACAAGCCGGGTGATGTTATAGTTACAGCGAGATTTACTCAATGATATGATTCTGGTGCAGTTGGGCGATTTTTCTATCATGGTTTGATCTTATAGTGTCTCTTCTCTGCGTAACTTAACATATTTAACAATCGACTAAGCTTTAAGAATCATTTGCAATTTATAGACGCCCACGCTTCCCAAGTAAACCCACTCCTCCCCTCCACCACATCTACGCCTTCTCCCCCTCCGCATTAAACGGCTTAATCTCCTCGATCCTATCCTCCAAGCCCGGATCCACCATCTCCTTATTCTCCTCATTATCACCTCCCACGGGCGTCGGAAGGCCATGTTTAAACTCCGTCTCCTTCGACTCCACATTCTTCTCATCCGTCACCTCCTCCTCCATAACCACCGTCTCGGTGTTTTTATCAACACTAGTCGTCGCCCTCACGACCACAACCCTTTTCTTCACCTCCTTCCCTTTCATTCTTTTCTCCACCGGCACCGACTTTGACGAACTAGTTACCCCTCATTAGCACCACATGTATACATGGAAAAAAAGAAAAACAAACCTCCTACTCAACCACCTCTTCAACGCACCCTCCTTCTTAACCACAACCACCTCTCCCTCCACCTTCTTCACACTTCTAGGATTCATCCTATACGGGCCTGCCGTTGGTCCAGGGGGGAAGCAGTTCGCCTCCTGGGGGATCATGGAGTTCTTAGTCGTGGTCCAAGAGGCGTTAAGGGAATCGACTATTTCCTTGCGGCGCTCGGGGGGACGAGGTAAGTTGGGCCTCCGCCGAGGATACGGGGAGAATCGGCGTTGAGGTCGCCGGTGAAAATGGGGGGGCCTAAGAAGGAGGAGGAGGAGGAGAGGGAGGGGGACTTGCGGGCGGTTGGAGTTGGAGGAGGAGAGGAGACAGAGATGCCGGAGTCCCCGTGAGGAGGAGGGAGCGGGCGAGGGGAGTCCATAGTTGTGAGATGGGTTTACGGAGGGGAATGGGAGTGAGGCGTGGGGAAGGGGGAGGAGGATGGAGAAGGTGGTTTATGCTAGAATCTACGAAGGTTTTGTTGGGATGGGAAGGTTTTTTGGACTGTTCTTTCTATTATTCAATAAATAAACTTCCAGCAAACGGCATTGTAAACCCAGAAAGTTTCAGGTTACCTTGGTCCGTATTGGGATGAATATTCGACCCCACCGCCGCCGAGGGTGATGGAAATTATCGCATAGTAGAGGATACATACATCTCCATGGTCATCACGGATATTTCAACGTCAAATTCGGGCTCTGTCATTGATTTCCGAAACACGGATTTTCCATCCGTCAATTGCAACGGTAAGGTATCGATTAAAGGTCATAACATCTTTGTACAGAGCCCAGCGGTCTGTTATTCACACCCTGGTGGGGAATCATCGGGTTCTTATAGGTAGAGTAAATTTGTGGATCTCAAGGATTTAGCTTTCGTTGTGGAATATGGGAGAATCGAGACTAAATCATAGATGTTGAGATGGAACGAAGTGGAAGCCGATAGGCATTGAGAATAAATAAATAGGTGGGCCCAACATGCGAAATGAAGTTACTTACTAAACCTAAAATTGATGGTGGAGAATGTTTAACTGTGATGGGTAGTCTGGGCTCAACGTTGCAACTTCACGAGGAAGACATCACAAGATCTGAGAAGAACTGGAATTCTGAGGGTGAGATAATTGGGAATGATGGAGAGTGGGGGATGATATAAAACTCGGTATTTTGGTAGATAACATAAAATAGGTGCCATTCATTCTCACTTGTGTCCCAGGTACTCGATCAACGCATGATGGTATGGACGAGAGTTTGTTGTGACAGACTTTCTCAATACCGAATGACAAACGGAAAGTATAGTCGATGAACCTTCGGACGTTACTGTTCTCTGCGTTGGGACCTATTCGCGAGGCCAAGACCGTACTGAAAGCACTTAGAAGAGAGACGAAGGAAAGAGATAATACGAACTCGAAAAGCGAAATTTATCAACATCCGTCAAGCAATCCCTTTAGTCAGCCCACTAATAATCTCCATCTCCATCTTTCTACTTTCACGGCGTTGACCACAAAGCAGAGATACCGATGCTTGTTCCAGCAGAAAGGAATTGGTCATAGTTTCCATTCAGCGGATTCAGCGTGGCTTGCGGTTTGTCAGGGCGAATTGGCATGCGGCAAATCCTCAGCGAAGCGCATGTCACAATTGTACCGCTGTCGACGATGATCCGCAGAGGGTCATCGAAAAAGTTGCTGACAACTGCCCTGCTTCGATGGCAGTCGTCGAAAGACAATATCACTGGTATACGCCTAGGTTTGAAGTTCCGGGCCAACAAAGTACTGTTCCACCCCGGAGGCGGATGGGTACCCTATCCGCGAATGGGGTACCTATTGGCAGAATCCGTGAATGGAATATCAACTTTAGTAGTCACCACAACCACCACTACCAACATATCATTGTCCTGACATCTCACTGTCACCACCATGCCCATAATGCATACTAGAACTTCAGTGCTACTGCAATCACCAACACCACCCATATATTACACTTCTGTCACTCATTCTGACCAACTGAACTTCAACTGCTGTGCTTTCCCGAGCGTCGCAAAGGGGAACCTCATAAAAAGAATGGAAGACATGGGCTTTGAAGCGGACGTGTGCAGGTGGACCGAAAGCTTCATGTCAGAAAGAAAAGCCACGATAAAGATGGACGGAAGAGAAGGAGAAGTGATGTGTGTGGAGACAGGGGTGCCACAAGGGTCGCCAGTGTCGCCTATTCTCTTCGACATCTACATCTCGAATCTGTTCTTTCAACTGGAACCACCACCACCAAAACGGTTCTTCCAGAAAAAAGACGAAACGACAACAGCATTATCCTTCGTTGACGATGTAGCATGGGTAGTGAGAGGAAACGACGTAAGCCAATGCACACAACAGATGGAAAAGTGCGCAAGAAGGGCAAAGGAGTGGGCGGCAGCAAACGCCGTAGAGTTTGATATCGCAAAAACCGAAGCAGTTCTGTTCTCGAAAAAGCGAAATCATCAAGGTGGAAAAGTTAAACTGAAAGTCCAAGTCGACAAGGACGTCCAGATCAACTTCAACACCAAGGCGACAAGATGGCTGGGAGTCCACCTAGACAGGAAGCTCAACTTCCAGAGCCATCACGATATCATCATGGCCAAAGCGAAAAAGGCACAAGGCAGAGTTCATTCGATAACAGGAAAACTAGGCCTCAAACCTGAGAACGCAAGAAAAATCCAAATTGCAGCAGTTCAGTCCGTAGCACTGTACGGGGCAGAATTGTGGTGGGATGGACAGATAGGACGACAATTCGAAATCCAGAAGCTGGTCAACGTTGCAGCAAGAAGAACCACTGGAATGTTCAAGTCGTCACCAACAGTACCGCTTGTCAAGGAGGCAGGCTTAAGACCGGCAATATCGCTTCTCAACAACAGAGTCAGACGGTTTGCCAAAAGATTATCGGAAATGCCAGGGGGAAGGGGTGGAGGAGAATGCATGGAGGAGAACAGCAAACTGGCATCAAGATTAAGGAAGTCAATTGGGATAGAAGGGAAGGGAGAACAGAACACCCTACCGGAATTCGATCTCAAAGCCGATGCAAAAGTGTTCATCCTGGACAGAAAAGAGGCTCTCAAGTATGCGCATATTAGGGAGGAAGGGCTCATTCTGTGGACAGATGGATCAAGACTTGAGAACGAGCAAGTAGGTAGCGCAGTGGTATGGAAAGAAGGGGAGGAATGGAGAAGTGAGAAGAGCTACCTGGGAAAGGAAAAAGAAGTTTTCGATGCCGAAGTCTACGCCGTTTTAAGGGCCCTACTCAAAGCAGTCGAAATCAGCAAGACAAAGGAAATGGAGAAGATCACCATCTTCTCCGACTCAACAACAGCCATCCAAAGAGTCCAACACACGCAGTTAGGACCAGGACAAGCAATGGC
Organism: Trichophaea hybrida; assembly: GCA_015178995.1. Lineage (NCBI taxonomy): Eukaryota > Fungi > Ascomycota > Pezizomycetes > Pezizales > Pyronemataceae > Trichophaea > Trichophaea hybrida. The sequence goes on from WHVE01000161.1 coordinate 88,167, forward strand.
GATCGACTGTGTTAAACTCAACAACATGTTAGCGGGACAGGGTGCTCAGTTGGAGTACAGGTGGGTTCCGTCTCATCAGGGTGTTGAAGGCAACGAGAAGGCAGATGAAGCAGCAAAGGCAGCGGCAGAAAACGTGGATGGAGAAGCGTTGGAGCTGAAGGAAAAATACAGAGGGTGGTCCATGGCCAGGGTACAAAGAAAGGTTACCGAGGCCAAGTGGCAAGATACAGAAAAGTGGTGGAAGGCCAAGTTCAACAGCAAAAAGTCGGTTTACAGAATGAATAAAAAGAGGAGGATGCATGCGCTGTTGGGGGAGGCCAAAAAGAAAATAGCGGGAAGGTACTTTCAGTTGAAGGTGGGTCACGCCCTCACTGGAGTGTTTCTGGAACGCATAAAAAAGAATGAAAGTCAGGAGTGCTGGTGGTGCGGGCACAAACGACAAACAAGGGACCACTTGTTTAAGTGGTGCAAAAGATGGAAGTGACAGCAGGATGACCTTTGGAGAAGGTTGAAGAAGAAGTGTGGGTGGAAGGAAAGGATGAAGGTTCCTATGTCGCAGGTGTTTGACACAGACAAGGCGGTCAAAGCGGTGCTGAAGTTCCTTCGGGATACGGAAGTAGGAAAGGTCACGGGGATGAGGGAGGAGGTTGAGGCAGAAGGGTAGAGGAGGGTGGAAAATGTAGTAGAGAAATTTTTCCTTTGTTTTTGGCGGACTATGGGGGAAGGAGACAGGAAACGTACGACTTGGATCCAAGAGGGCTGCGGGGACACCCAATGCTCACACTGGGGATGTGCGGTGGAAAAGGTTTATAGATTATGTCATGGCCGCAAGCGGCCGAATACAATATGATTCAAACAAAACTTCAACTGCTGTGCACAAAATAACAAGCAAAATTTTTTTTCTCTTGCCAGCTCCAACCTCTGATACTGTACTGGCCGCCGTGGTCCGAACGTCAGTAGTTAGCATGGGGTGTCCGTCCGGATGATTTTGGAGTCAGTCAGCGTCAAGTTTGGGTGTCCGAAACTCAAAGTGTCAGCACCATGACCGATGGATTGTATATACAGCGACCGCAGCTACTAAAATAATTATATGTCCTGAAGCTTCTAAGTCCTCTCAGCAGGTCTACCCTTAACACCTGCAGTTCTTCCAGTACTCTTCAAACCCCGCCATGTATCCTCTGGATTGCCCCCACTACCAAAATTAATACTATGTCCGAGTACACAAAAGCTGTCAGCACCAGGCCTTGTCCGGACCACGGCAGCCAGTACAGTATGCTAGGCGCTTTTTTTTTCGCAAACTGCAAAATCAAGCTTGTAAATAATAAGAAAATCTAAGAACCTGCCAATAGTTTAAGTGTTATTGCACAAAATATTTTGAATTAGTTCCTCTTCTGGTTTGTCGTCGCCTTCAATATGTAGCGCCTTCTCCTTGATTGGCTTCTGTTTCTTTGGCCAACTTGAACTCCCTCTTTTCCCACAAGGTTACGGTAGGGTTGGCGTTGTTCGTCTTGGTGGGGGTAGGCATTGTTACAATAGTGGTAGGTTGCGGTGATGGTGTGCGGGCTTGAATCGTTCCGAGTTCTTCTAACACTCGACAACTCTGACACTGTGACACTGACAGTACCAAACCACCTAAACCCAAATCCAATCCCCATTTGCATGCAGCGGCCCCTCATTAAAATGTCCAAACACCATGAACGCATGTATGTAAGCTTATTTCATTCCTTCCAAATTCTTGCTGGTAAGAGTGGGCCATCCACCCTGGACAAGAGCGAAGATTTTCTGATCGAGGCACGATCCCAAATCTAGCAAACAGTACACACGGTGTATGAAAGATATTACTGCGCAACACTCCTTTGGAGATATAATTATATCCACCGACGTAAACGACTCCGATAATCAAGCCAATGATTCCTGGCTAGATCACTGTATTAGCAATCAACTTCCACAGTTCCATAACACTGACATCGATCGCCAGTTGAACTTCAGTAAATAGCTTCTTGGCCCTCGGAGAATAATCTTCTCAAATTCATCCGGCTCGTAAATGGGACATAGGCCCAGATCTGAATGCCACTTGATACGCAAGGTGTCCACAATCGTCGTGACCATCATCAGCTTATTCTTGTCCAACTACACACATCTTGAGTCCAACAATTGCCATTTGTATAACCACAATGGGCGGGTCTGGTCAAGCCACTGAGATTTTGTGTCCTCATATTTGATCTGTGGCATTGGAATGGCATGTCCATGTGGAGCAAAATGGCACCGGAGCGATACACTGCAGTGCATTTCGGAGAGGCGAGTACCTGTAGAGCTCATCCGTCAGCTAGAACATAGGTAATGTAGTATCAAACAAGCATTGAACGACGTACGATATCCTAATGTGCCGAACTATGAGATGGAATTTCCGGGCACTTCGTCTCGAAATATTGACTCAGGACCGGCCGGGACCATCTCTGCCTAGGGCGAGATATATCGATATCCCAGGGTTCTCTTAAACGTCCAGATCGGGGGATAAATGACCGCCTTTACGACGGCGCTATGGAAGACTGCCAGTTAGTCTGATCTCTCGAGGTCGTTCCAATTGACATTGGCGTGGAAGGCTGTTGTCGTGTGCCCCATCAATAGGTTGGGGGCGAGAAAGGAGTCTGCGAGGCCATTTTTGGCGGGTTGTATTTCCGTGCAAAAATTGCTTGTAAATTTGAAGCCGTGGGATGACTACAAAATCTACCTCAATTCGGTCTGAGCCTCTTCCATCTCCTCTCCTCCCAGTTCCCCAATTCCATCCCATTTTTCACCACCAGTTCCTCATAAAGCCACTTCCGGCTCATCTCCAAGTCTCACACATCTGATCAGCATTTCCTCCACCTCCAATCCACACTTCCTTCACCTTCTTGCCAATGTCCTTCAGCTTGCCAACCAGTTTGATTGCCAACCGCATCCCTGTCAGCTCACTGATACGGGTGACTGCCATCCTCTTCATAGTTTGGGTCATATAGACCTATCACACCTTGTTTGATATGAATGATAAATGTGTGCCATTCCTGCCGCCCTTCGTCCCGTTGCCTTTTGAGCCGCTGGGTGTGGTTGTCGACAATGTTCCTGATTAGGAAGATGATACCTGGCCTTGACTGGAGGCAGGAGGCTGAGGTGAAGACAGATCAGGGATACCGTAATTGTCGAGCCCGGCCTCCAAGTCCTCAGGAGAGTCATACTCCTAAGCCTTGACGTCATCCAAAAGAGTACCCTTAGCGTTCTTGTTGAGGTAGCATATCGGACACGGGTAAACAAAGGTGTCCGACTTGTCGTTGAGGGCTGCCAGATAAGCTGCATATTCAGAGGACCGGGTGAATGTAGAGGAATCAAATGTTTGGTTAAAGTTGGAAGCCATGGTGGTATTGGTGTTAGTGTTGGTGTTGGTTGGTTAGTTGGTTAGTGAGAGTGAAGGAAAGAACACACTTTTAAGAAGGAATTCGTCGCGAAGTCAGCTGACGCAGTGCAGAAACATATCCATTTTAACGCTTACTCCAAATCACTACAACAACGATTAAGCCTAAGATGCTCAGACTCATCCTCCCCTATCCTACCCTACCATTTCCTATATCTAAGTCCCATTATTCTGCTCAATATGCTTAGGGGAATGCCGAGCGTGTCGGTGTTGAACGAATTCAAGATTCAAAGACCCAACAGCTGCTACCTATCGCTGGCCTGGTGACACCTCGTTTTCGGGGACCACCAAAACAAAAGCTATCAACACCCAATAAAGTGCAGCAAGCTGGGTCTACCATCCCTCAGAAATGGATTTCAGGTGTCAGAACTGGTAACCCACTGAATACAAGGCCTTTCTGCTGGTTTGCAGCAGCAATTGAGCTGAAAATTGCTGCAGGTATCACAAGTCCAAAAAAAATTGGTTTTAATTTTTTGAGGGTTCAAGGACCTTCAGAAAGACCTCAATTAGTACTGTGCAAAGTTTGGGGTTGATAGCTGTCAGTGTTGTTGAGATATGATCAATTATTGTCTAAAAGACAGGGTTTTTTGCTAAAAATGGTGATTTTACATACAAATTAATCGCTATCTTGGCACTGAAAACTTCAATCCACAGCTGTAGCACCAGTACAACCAGAAAAATTTGAAGACTTTCAAAAACAAGAGTTCCCTACATCTAGTTTAGTCTATTAAATTCTCTATTAGCCATTAGTTGTGGTGGTGGAATGGTGTTGCTGCAAAGTCGGGTATTTTGGTGTAAAATTATCGATCACGAATACTTTTGTCTAGGGACTGTACGTTCCACCGTTAACCTCCTGGAACCCACGCAATGACTTCACGCTGGTTATTTTTGCGTTCGAGATCATTGGTGGTTCTACCTAGGCTGCCGACCGACTCGGACTCTCGTCTCTGGGCCCAATGCAGTTCCTCCGCGACGAGGACCGCCTACTCGACTTCACCGAGTCCTTCCGCACCTTTTGCTAAGCACACCACAGAATTTCGCTGTGCCGGAGCTCCTTGAACTGCGGTTGGAGTTCACCATGGCATCGACGTGTAGGCGCTCGGTTGCATGACCAACTAGCTCGTACTGAGATAGACCCTGAGGAAGGGCGTCGTGCCATTGGGGGAGGGGGGTGACGCAATTGCGAGGAAGGCCATAGCGGCGGCATTTGTCATTGAGGCCACCGACAGGCCGCCGGCGGGGATAATCTTCCCACTTTACAGCACGGGTGCGAGACTGCGGCCACGCCCATTGAGTAATGGAAGCGTGCGAGTCTCGAATGGTATAGTTCACGCCTGTAAGTCGAAGACTACTGGTTCTCCTATCTACGAACTCCAGCGATATCACGCCAACTCCTTCAAACATCGCCAAGAACAGGCCAAGAAGCCTCCTTTTCAGGGACTTATCACAACATCCCTAAGTACGCGCCCACCAAGAGCCATCAAACCAGCCAAAAAACCCGCTTTCCAGGAATGGACAACTTTGACGAGATTACCTGTTGCCTTACGTAGAATCTTGGCTTCTTGCCGCCGCCGAGACCTGCTTGATATTAGGCTAGGGAATACTGCAAGAGTGCAAAGTTTCACCATTTCTGGGTATGGAAATGCCAGAACCCGTTAGTGGGACCTGCGAAGGCTGAGAGCAGCCTGATATGGAGATTCATTTGTAAATTCCGGCCCCGGGTACACTACCAGTGGTCAAAAAGTTTTTGGCACCAACCCAGTTTTGTGCTTCCCGCCAAAATGTCTATACCCAGAAGCGGATATACCCAACTTACCCGCGGGAGTTGAGACTTGCCTGAGCAGAGAATGATTGTCTAGAATTACTCTACTGGTTCAGTAGGTTCCAGTTACGTGTGTGCTTTTGATATCTTGTAAATCCCGTCCGTCTGCGTTCTCGCGCGAGTAGTGCAGAGTATGTCGGATGCCGCACTCGTTTTCTCTCTCCGAAACATGTGAACGGCTCACCATCCGATCTATGACGTCCCTACCACCAGATATCGCATATGCAGGAGTTCACACAGAAAAAGCATAGCGTAGATATCTCGTATTCCAACCCAAGTGGCTGAAACATAGTCCAGTAATATATCTCGAGGGTGGAGATCGAGGAGGGGAATAAAAAGTCTCAGCTTCTCGGAACTTTTTTCTTCCACTCTTCTCCTCGATCTTGCATGCTTTTTGTGATTAATACCCTAGGTGCGCGATTATGTTTTTTGATTAGTTTAAACCCTACCGGTATTACAATTACCTGCAATGGAATATTATTGCAACCAATATTAATATGTCAGACATCTATGATCGCCGCCGCCCCGCCTCTGCCTCATGAGATTCCGAGTAATACATACTTAAGTACTTGTGCTCAACGCCACACCCGAACCAGGACAGTGGCGGAGAGCAGGGGGAGCCAAAGGCTGTATATATCTCCGCCCTCGGCCGATTAGAGTTACTCCCAGGCACGAAGGATGCTTCAAATATTGACTCAGCGATCTAAATTCCGAGTCATAACCACTGATACTGGATAAATATGTAACTGTTGCCATTATAATATTCTTAGTAAATGTCTTCTTCGAATTCCTGGGGCCGCCTTTATGAAAGATCCCGGCGGGCCGCTGCTAGTGGTTCCGGTATAAAATGACATAAACGAAGTATACTAAGTACATAAGTACTCTACCATCTCTCAGGGTATATATTTTTCCTGGTGTACGCCTGCCTGTCTATATATACAAAAATGTCATATAAAAAACCCCGGGAATCTAAAGTCCTTTTATCTCCGTCCAAACATCCCCACCGTAACGCCCTCAATAATATCATTACTTTTTCTCCCCCATCTCCACATCTTGCGATACCTGCTGATACCCCGCCTTCACCTCCTTCTCCCTCACCCTATCCTTCCCAATCCCATAAACCATACTCCCTCCCAAAATACACACCATCCCCGCCATCCTCCCCGCCGTAACCTTCTCTCCCAAAATCGCCACCGCAAGCCCACTCTGCGCCACCCCCCTCGCCGCAGTAACAATCATATGCGTCGTCGGACTCGTCACGCTAATCTGCAAAAACGTCGCGAGAGTCAACAAAAAGCTTGCCAACCCTGTCATAGCCGCCGCCTTTATAAAAGCAGCCCACGCATCCGGCGTCATCACTGCCACCGCCTTTAACTCCCCAGATGCCATGATTATTGGGAAATACAGAACCAGCTGTAAAGACGAAGACATGAACACAAGCTGCCACATCCCCTCGTCTCCCTTCCCTAGGAATTTCTTTACCACTACGCTTTCGACGGCAGTGGTGAAGGAGGACCCAACGCCCAGGACCATACCCCGGTAGCTGGTTAGCATTTTTGAGACGTCGCTGATCATTCCACAGAGGAAGCCGAGCATGATGATTCCGCAGCCGGCGAGGGAGAGAGGAGGGTTTGTGGGCCGTGGGCGGAGGATGAGGTAGGAGAGGATTAGGGAGAAGGGGAGGAGGAGGCCCCGCGCAATTTGGTAGAAGCTGGCGTTGACGGCGGCGAGGCAAAAGGTTTTGGCTAGGGTGCCGACGAGGCGGGCGAGGCATAGTGGGGCGATGGATTGCCAGGCCTGGTGAGGGTTAGTGCAGGGAGGAAAGGGGGGAGGGGGGAGGTACGGATAAGGGTCGGCGGAAACGGATCCAGCGGAGGGGACGCCCAATGAGGGAGAGCAGGAGGACTTGGATCACGGCTTGGAGGGCGAGGAGGCAGACGGGAAGTTCGGCGGCGTTGAGGGCGGATTTGGAGATCAGTGTGAGGCTGATGGCGCAGGCGGAGTGGAAGAGCACCGTCAGGGCGACTTTTAGACGCGACGGCGTGTCGGTGGGTGGTGAAGACATGCGGTGGTAGGAGGAGCGTGGGCTGCTCGTGATGCGATGTTGAAGTGAGAAGGGTTCGCCTGGGAGTGAGCAATCATCGTCAAGTCATCAACCGGGTCGCCTTCCAATCATTTCCCACTTTCATCTCACTAAATTAAACAACCCCCGTCTTTTTTATCCAAAAAGTAGCTTAAATATATTAAAACGCCCCGTCGGAACTTGAAGTGCCGAGACAAGCGTTAACGCTTTGTTATTCCTTCTTCAAGCCAAGGCTCGACGTGTTATATATTATCCCGGCGATCGCTGCCTACTGCTCTGCCCAGCGTCGTATATTCTCGCTTGGCGTCTTGAGTACCGCTTTCTAAATTCATATTTCGACGAAGTAAGGGATAGGTGGTTGAGATGTACTGTAGCAGCAGGAGATCTTCTTCTCTTCAATCTCTCCCACTCACTCACCCATACGCTCTTTCTCAAGCACCACCAAACACACCGTCTGCCACGGCTGGTCCGATTACTGACTGAACAGTACTCCTCAAATAGAGTACAATGCTGTCGACAAAAAGGCTAACGCCGATACTTCTCGTCGTTTTCCTACTCCTGGCCACCCTTTTCTTTTTCAACTCCAGCGACTCCATCGTTGCTTCCATATCTCGCCAACAACAGCAGCAGCAACAACAAAAATCATTACCACAGGACCCGACGATAGCTACGAGTCCCACCTCAAGTCCATCCCACTTAGACGCAATCTCGTACGACAAATCGACCCCTCCAACGGTTGGCTGTGAGGCCCTCGTCCACGGCCTGCAATCTCAGGTTATCTCGACATACCAGCAGCACTTGAAAGGAATCCGCTATGCAAATATCTTTGGCTACCTTGGTATGTTTGAGTTGCAGTTGCCTTCCACTTGCTTTTTTCTCCCCTTAAACACTGCAACTCGGCACTGACGGCATCTCCGGAAGAAACCGAGAACAAGGGCGACGCGGCGATCTGGAGCGCGCAACAAATCTTAATGAGCATGATGGGGATTACCTTCATGGAGACATGTCGGTACGTTCCGAACCGCCCTGCATATGAGTGATAGTGTGCTACTCACACTTTTAATTCCAATAGGTTCACGGACAAGGACTGCGACATCGACAAATACAAAGCTCTGCTAAACGCACACAAGCCGCATTCTGCAATCTTCATTGCCGGCGGCGGGAACTTCAACGACTTCTACTGGGAAGACCAGCCGGCACGTATCAAGATGGTAGAGATGTTCCGCGAGTACCCGATACGCTCGTTTCCCCAGAGCATCTACATGACGAAAGTGGACAGAATAAAGCAGACAAAGGATTCGTTCGGCTCACATCCGGATCTCGAACTCGCTGCACGAGACCAACCCAGCTATAAATGGCTCGAGGACACATTCGGCGACAATGCCGTTGGAATAGATAAAAATAAAGTACGACATATACTAACCCCGGACATTGCATTTATGTGGGGCAACAGACCCGACTTCCGGACCAACACAAATAAGACGTACGTCACCCCCTCCTCCCCCAGCCCTACCAACCAAAACATATTTTAACGCCCCACGCAGCCATAACATCCTCATCCTCAGGCGCGATGACTGGGAGATTTCTGCCGGCGAGAGCTCTTCAATCCCTCTAGGCGAAGGCACTCTCAGCCTAGGAGGACTCGCCGGAGATGTAACATACCACAAGACAGACTGGAGATTCCACACCACCCCTGGCATCAACGACATTCCTGCGGAGCTCGGCCCCAACCAGCGTGCATGGGCCAAGGCAATTCAAGGCTTCGAAATGCTCGGCAGCGCAGATTTCATCATCACCGACCGACTACACGGACACATCATGGCCACGCTGATCGGAACCCCACATGTACTCCTGGACTCGAAGCTGGGGAAGAATCTAAATTTCCATAATACGTGGACGAAAGATTGTGGGTGTACCCGTGTGGCGGGAAGTATGGAAGAGGCGAAGAGGTTTGCGAGTATGTTTTTTGAGGAGAGGAAGTTGAAGCAGGGCGTTTAGACATTGTGACTTGATTGATGACGTTACTTTTTCTTGTTGTATGTATATTTGGGTATCTTTACATAGGGTTGGTCTTTTTTCTTTTCTTTTTGATACGGGCTTTAGAGGCTTTATGGTGAATGTGGGTTACTACGTTAATGTACAAAATTTCGCGAATGTATAGTTAGTGGTGCTGGTTGGTGGGGTGTTGTCGGATTTCCGGATGTTATCTCGTAAGATGCCGTATTTTGTGCATTATGGACGCTACTTTAGTAGTGGAAAGATAGGGAGGGCGGGGATGGCCGCTTTCTCGCTCCGGCGGGGAATATAAGTACTGGTGGTTGTCTATCAATAGAGTAATAAGCCAAATATCATGCAAGCGAGAGTGTGGTTCAAATCATCCACCGAATTTCAAGTCACCATACGAGAGCACGTATGATCATTAGCAATGAGCATGAGGACGATGGTGTTTGCCGGAAGCTTGAGCCCAGTAACCTTAGTTGTACAATTGACTTCAGCCTGACATTGACGATGCGTGGGAAGAATAATCCCCTACAAAGAGCAAGTGTATATAAGATTCTCTTGGTGGTTGGTATATCAGGGCCCGGATGGTTGTTGACGGTAGTTGTCTGACGTCACTCGGAGTTTAGTCCAGGATCATCCGACATAACTCGGTGATGCCTCCGGTGGCGGTGTTGCATATATTCAGGTTCGTGTATGAGATCTTGTATGATCATGACTTGTATGAGAACCTGAGACGTGTATGAGAATACGAGGATATGCAAAGGTGCATAATCATGAGAGTTCTAGGCTGTATGGCAGGCTCTATATAGACCATAGACTTTGCTCGATAGACAATCAGAGTTTTGCACTTTACATTGCTCTCAACAATGGTTCACTTCAAAAATAGACGTTTGTTCGAGGTTGATTATTGTACCCTGATTCCCATATATATAAAGAGGAGGTTACCGAAGTTCAGGCTAAAATACCAGATGATAAACCGCAGATTTTTAACATCTGGCTGTAGGTGAGATGGTATAATCTGATAAATAGGGTTTGTAGATAGCCGCTATTAATTCAGAATTTGTATAACGTATCTTTTTGCTGGAATCGAGAAATGAGCCCTGGCCGCATTACTATGTTTACTGTAGCTGAATCGACTTTACGGATAGTCACTACTGAGTGTGAGAATCTACAAGCACAACCCAATATCCAGTCGAATGAGTGAGTACCGTCCTGCTGGAGTCATAATCACCAACCCACAAACTCCGTCAACCTGAAAGCACATACTTATATGATACAACGTTGGTGATATGGAGATGTGGTTACAAAGCGCCGGAAACGTCAAATTACACGTACACGCGCATTCCCGGCGGGAACTGAATGACTATCTGCACGTACCCAATCATACGAAAGACCAGATCGTGGGATATGTCCGCGCGGGGTGGGATGGTAAGAACTATATGATAGGAACCTGAAAGGCCTAGGAGAAGAAAATAGGGTCTGGGGTGGCATTGCATAACTACTTATAGTGGAAACCTTTGCGGTCACCGGGGTTTTTTTTGGCAATCACTATGTATGGCCATAAATACGGAATCCACAAAAAATCACTAATATTACGGCTAATATTTCCTAAGTCTAAGTCCATTTGTGGGGGGGGCAGGCCACAGATCCGAAATCATCCGCAGACGGAGGCCTAGGGTATCAAAGGTAGAGTCAGAATCCCAGCCGTTCGGAGGTTTTGCTGTGTCTGATACTGAGTGGTCTTCGTGGGTAGTACTGTACTCTACATCGTTGAGTGTTTTCATTTCTCAAGCTGGGTATTGAGAAGTGATGACCTGCTTCACATGTATATGTACGAGTTTCCGTCCACTCAAGTCTTCCATATAATTCAGTACAAGGGGTTTGGAAACACTCCAAATTTTGACTTTGGACCGAGGGTACGGGGTATAAAAGATCCTAGATAAGATATCCCATCTCTAGCCATTAGTAGTTGGAATATGATATGCGAGATCCTGGAAACTTCAAAATATAACTGCCGCACAATTTGGCTCGCAAGTGTACATGATAAACTATGAACCAGCTTCCCAAAGAACTAGGGAGAAGTGATACGTCTAGCTTCGGTAATCATGGCTAAAGCACACAGTAAAGGGTAGAGTAAAAGAGAATAACAAGGAGTCTAACTGGTGCTACGTGATGAGAATTGACACGGGCTGATGTGATCACAATCAATGACGAGCAGCAGGCGGTAGGTGGTTATTTGGATATATTGTTCTCGCAAATTAGAAGTTAATGCAGTATTTTTGGGTCCAATATCAAGGAACGACCCGCAAATTGGGAAGTATGGGCAACGAGAGTGTGGATATGTATGGCGTTCCACAAATAAACCAAATGCACGGCGAAGCTGTAGAAATTCCAGCCAGCAAGTAGGCTCAGTATATCTCAATCCCACTAGTAACTAGCTGGAGTCTTCTGCAGGTGTGATTTTGCAGCGCGGGTTTTGGCTCTATACAGTGTACACTTTCCAGAACCTTTTCTGTCGAACACGTATCGATGTTGCGGTAACCTGAGGTATACAAATGGGGACATCAAGTTGAAATGACACGAAAGAGGACGTGCGGGGGGAGGAATGTCTATTGCGGTTTGTGTGGGCTTGAAAAGTGCGGTTTATATATATTCAGGATATCGATATCCAACCAGAGATAATTCTACCATTCATTTTGCGCGCGGTAGCCCTCTGGAGCTGGTGAAGAACATTTTCTCGGATAACCCCTTTTATACCAAAAAAAATCGGACTTTCAAAGTTCGTAGGATTGATATACCAGTTCCATGATTTTTGTGCTTCTTCTTCCCTCGATTCGCAGGTTGTATCAATGGAGTGATGAAAGTAATAAGTACTCATTGCCGACACATTGAATCAGAATGACTTGAGTCATGAACCCTGACATGATTACATGAACTCATTACAGTTGTCATTAACATGTAAGCACACCAAACCACTCACACTCACACATTGCAAACCGTAAACTACGTAATTGAGCATTAATATCCGCCGCGAGGGATAGCTAATAAGAATCGACTATATATATATATATCATATAATTAGGGTTGAAAGAGAGAAGACTTTGCAGCTTTTTTCGGGTTGACCAATTGAAGATGTACATTTATTATATACGCGTCTGTACCGCTCGCGAATACACCACTTCCACAAATAGGACACCTGATCAATGATAGCAGAAGTGGAGTATGCAAGACCCCGAAAACTCAAAACTATTTGGTACCGAGTTTAAGGTTGCCAGTGTGAGTGATAAACCATGAATAATCTGCTCGGAGATGTGGGACAAATGGTACATCTAACCTCCACGGTCATGATTAAAGCACACGGGAAAGGACTAAAGTGAAAAGATTAGGACTGATGCGGTAGAAGTCGACGCAGACGACTTTTTGCAGATGGCTATCGCGCAATTGCAATGACTAAAGAACTAGTGTTGTGGAAAGCGAGCCGTTCAGAACGACTCTCGATGGAGTCAAGTATATCAACTGTTGAAGCTTGTTGGCAAACGTATCAAAGACAGCTTGCAGATATTTAGGAGATTGATCTCATTTGCGAATAGGTGTAAATTTATAAAAGTATATACCCAAGTAGTACTACTCCAATCTACCCTACCACCACTTGTCTGATATCAACTGCCATATCTGCTACCTATGGCACATTTCTAGTACCTTCACGTACTCTGACTCTGTCATGTTCTCAACTCCGATATATCCCCGAACCCAGTACATCTGATCTGAGCCCTGACTGAAGTATCTCATCCCTCTGATCCCGACCTTATCTGCCTAAACTCACTCATATCTGTCCCATCGAATCTCGTCGCTAATCGCCCTGTGCTCATTCTGGATTCACTAAACGGGGCGCCGAATAAACTGGTCGGGATTCGCTGTTCGCAGTCGTTATTCCGGTGGTCGTTGGTTAGTTGCAGCTGATGCGCCGTATATCTCGCTAAATACTTCTACTACAGTAGCCATCATCATACCTGCTCCAGTTCAACTCCAGTTGAGACATCACTTGCTCCTGAACTTGCTCCTTGAATCTTTCATTCTCCAACGATTGAGTCGTACAGTCTAGCCCTCGAATACACCGCCTAATTGCAGCTCCATACATGGGACCAGCCTTAGTCTCAATTTCCTCAATTCGTTGATTGGCGGTGTAGTAATCGAGGTGGTCATGCAGTTGATTCGCTTGGTGGCTTGATTGAAGATCTTCAAGTCGTTTTCCGTACCAGAGTTCTACAAGAACGATACCAAGCGAAAAGAGACTCTTGTCGTAATGCACAAGGGGTGATCTTGATGTGGGTGCGGTCTGTTGTGCAGAGGATGGACGGTTCGTTGCCCCAAAGGTCCGACGAACAAGGGGATTGTCGAGTACGGGCTTGCTTATGACCACTATTTCCCCCTCCACAGTGCGAGCTGTGACACCTGTTTGTGGGAAAAATATGTCCTGTTTCCCCCAACTCTCCCCTAGCCATTCCGTGGAATGTAGTTGCATCACGGCGGAACAAAGAACAACTCCCAGTTTTAGTCTATCTCTTAGAGCGAGCTCTTTAGACTGAAGGAGAGAGTCAAGAGATACGGTCTCGGCCAGGTATTCGGAACATGCTGATGGAGTCGCAGGTAGCCATACACGATGCCACCATCCGTTATCACCAAGAAGAATACCCACACAACTAGAGCCTGCACCTCTTGTCCATCTGATTTCAGAACATAGGTTTGCGATTTGCCGTAGAGAATTGGGGAGTGGTGGGGGGTTTGAAACCCTTCGTGCGCTTTCTGGGGGAACGTCAAATGCGACAATTTTGGTCTTACGGGTACGGGCACTGAGACGGATGGTATTAGTAATTCGATCAAATTTATAGTTTCCTACTTACCTTCCATCTTTCCGAGCGCTGATAGCTCCTCCAACAGCAGCAGGCACTGCGACATTATAGCGCAGGGCCTTTCGCAAGCTAAACCTATGGTGTTGTTCATCTGGCTTCTTGAATATGAAATCGAGCGCGGCGGTGAAACGAGCCTTTCTTTTGCCTTCAATGGCCTTGCCTTTACCCTTAAAATCTTCTTCATCGCTCTTCTGGCTGCCCATCTCCTCATTAGATTCAGTTTCTTCCTGGGCGTCTGCAGGCTCAAACTCCATCTCACTCCATTTCCAGGGAGCCTGGCCAACCGCTGAACCCACACCAAACGAGAAGAATATTCGGAATTTAATCGGCGCTATCTCGTCCGTCATAACCCTTTGAAGTACTAGGCTAGCATTGTGAGGTGTGGAACAACTGCACGGAGGGACGGCCTGAAAACTCTGCCGAAAAATTGCGTAGAGGTTCGTCGCATGATTCCGGACACGCACATATGTCTTTGGAGCCACAGGTTTTCGGGTGGAGGATATGGATGTGCGTGTACTAGACGTTGGTGTTTGTAGTACGTAGACTAGGTCAGCGTTTCTTTTGCATATTTCTTCTAGTAAAGCGGAATGCTCGTCCTTTTGGAGAAGAAGTCTGATTTTCTTCCACTGTCTCTTTCGTGTGTGTTTGTCCAGCAATGCAGGCTGACCGAGAATTAGCAGGTTGCAAGATGATACACGCGTATAAACATACCTCATGCTGTTGGTCTAGTGCAAGTTGATCCTTCAGTTCCTGAAGACCTGAATTCAAAGCATCGACGGTCTTGACGAAGATTCCCGCAGCTTTCGGTCGCAGACGTGTCTCTAGCTTTTCTTGAAAGACAGGATTGTCCCAGCCCATTCCGCTGATCAGAGTATCTATATCTGGAGCTGAAACGATACCCTCAAGTAGGATTTCGCAGGTGTTCTCAAACTTATGTTTCTCGATGATCACATCTCGAACCAAACGCCGTAGAACCTTCTTATAGTCCTTTAAGTATTTGATTTTGCCTGCAAATTCGTGGAGCGCAGTAAGGCCATTCAGAACGATAGGAAATATGGCCAAAGCTATACCGGTTATTTCAACGCCGGTTACCATCGTATTGTATTAGTAGCGAGGGTGCTAGTAGAGGGGATCGTCGCGTCGCAACCCCTCACTCAGAGAGGCTGACTTCGTGTTTGCTATTTCGGGCAGGTGCATTTTTGAACACGTGAGAGCTTCATGAACCCCGCCCAAGCTGCAAACGATCCTCCCTCTATACTAAACATTCGCGTATCTATCATGCAGAAACATCAAAGTACCCATCAAATTCCTCAACTATACCATGACTGTAGGCGATCCTTCAGCAAGCTGCTCACGATGTGTCGGTCGGAGGACAACCGCGACTTGATGGTAGCTTCGAAGCTTGCGGACGATAGTGGTAGATTTAGAATCTGGGCAGAAAGTGCTGGAGCTCACCGGAAGGGGTCTGTCTCATTGGAATATCGCCTCCGTGAAGCATCCAAAGTGAAGCATGTAGTCATCAAGCTGCTAGAAGATTTGAGAGCCGCCTTACAAGAAGGTCTCGCACCAAACCTACGTTGTCTGCATACAGAGTTGACACCAATTGCAAATAGCCATCGACGTTGTCTCCGGCAAGAGTCCCCTGAAGATACCGTATCAGAGTTTTCGGAGTCGTCAACGTCTTCATCGGAGAACGGGGAATCAGATCCCGTCGTTACGAGGGCCGTTACTGAGCTCGAAGACTGCTGTCTGGATATCAGCCATGTTGTTGGCTGTCTTTATAAGTTCTCCGTGGCCATTCGGAATCCTGCATCGAGAGACCTATTTCGGAAGTGTTCTAAAATCGATGTGTCGCATTACGAGGCTTTTGACCTGGGGCATGTCACTGACAAATTTCCGGTCCCCGATACCTACACCTACCTCATTGAACGCTTAGCGAAGGCAAATACCAGGCGTCGCCAGCTACTTAAGTACTACGAGATGCATCACGAGAAAATTGTCGGCGAAGGTCGTGTAAGGGAGCAAGATGCTGGGCCGCTTGGAGAGGACGGTGGTTTTGAAGATCGCGATGAGGATGGTGGCTTTGAAGATCGCGATTACTTGTCCGAATCAAACCCCGAAACCACTGCTACAACGTTTGTTGGGAAGGATGTCGATATAGATGTCGAGAGAGGTTTTGAGAGAGATTGGGATGCCCAGTCAGAAGGCGGATATTCCCAAACTTCCTTTGCTTCATCGATAAACACGCCCGGCAATCTTCGCGTTCCACCTCCTCCTGACCAAGAAAGCGCGTTTGACGGAGATCCGTTTCTGTGCCCCTACTGTCGTTCTATGATAAGTGTCAACGGTCGACAATCGTGGACGTAAGTTGTTCCAGGGTGTGATTGATCTGTTGTCCGATCCCAGCACTACTTCCTGTCTCATTTTTCTACTATTTGCTTCTCCTCATCTCCAAACGTCTGCATCAACAGAGCGCCCATGTTTGGAGCATCGAGTGCGGGGCTGTAAGGTTGATTGGTATGGACAGGCGGCAGAAGAAACTTTCACATGCACAAATTCTTAGGGAGAGGCTAATTCGGTCTCCAGGAGACATGTCTTCAGGGATCTCCAACCATATGTTTGTACATTCGAAGACTGTCAAAAGTCAGATCACATGTTCGGTAGCAGACACGAATGGTTCGAACACGAGAGGAGCATTCACCGGCGTGAATGGCATTGCAACATATGTGATTTGAGCTATGGCTCGAGCTCGATTTATCGAGATCACGTACAGTGCAATCACCGGAACATGTTTATGTCAGAACAGCTCCAGGTTGTTATTGACCGAGGCGAGAGGTCAATAGACTCGAAACAACCATGTCCGTTGTGCAGTGAAGATCATCTCCCGCGGCGACTTCAAAGCCATCTAGGACGCCATCTGCAACAAATTGCGCTTTTCGTACTGCCTGGATCATCTGAAGATTTTGAGAGCGATTCAGCGTCTGATGGGGATATTTCTTCGGATGAAGTTGGGGAGATACCCCCGGATGCAGCGGGGGACGCACCTTCGGATGAAGTTGGGGAGATACCGCCGGATGAAGCAATGGGCGCACCTTCGGATGAAGTCAATCGTTAGCAACACTGAATCCCCTCGCGAGAGGTTTAAGACCACTAATTCTATGGCGCATTCTAGAGAAGATGATCAAGATTCTCGATTCCCTTTCTCAAGTACACTATAAAAGCTATCACATCGCTATCCAGCAACAAAGAGTTAGCGGTACTTGCGAATGGCTGCTACGCAATGAACAGTTCCAGAAGTGGAAGAATCAAAATTCATCATCACTTCTATGGCTATGTGGTAGCGGTGAGTACCTTTCCATACAGTGTTGACTCGCGTGCTCATATTCAAATCCACTCTATCTAGGCCCTCTGGGTAAATCAGTTTCAATGTAAGACTCAACTGACTCCAATCGCCACAAGTGTGGGATTTCCGAGTGAACTCCTCTTGGGCTACTAATGTGAGAAATATAACTAAGTTCCTTTTCGGCTTAGATCCAAGGTCATTGACTATCTACTACAATTCGACTCCATCCGCTCACCAGTAGCCTACTTCTATTGCAAACGTGATGAAAACTCCAGGAGTAATTCATTGATCGTGTTGGCAACGATACTCAAGCAAATACTGAGTGGGCGACCATTTCTGTATGGCCCAGTTGTGGCAGAATTTGAGAAACTACAGACAGGGAACGATTCAATACAATACTCGTTTGAAGATGTGCGACGTCAGCTATTTTCCATTGTAAAGAGCCTCTCGTCAGTATATATTCTAATTAATGATGTGGATGAATGCGGCGGAGTGAGAAATGAAGAGCAACAACAGCAACTGTTACGTACACTATCAGATCTAGTTGACTCTAATTCAAGTTCGTCGATGGTTAAGATTATGGTCTCAAGCCGAAATTTCACCCATATAGATGCTATTTTGGAGAAGTTTCCTACCATCAATGTCACCAAATCCGATATAAGTTCAGATATGGAGCTCTATATTCGCTCGGAAATTAGGAGGTGCAAAGATGAAGGAAAGCCTCTCGGACGCTCTCTGGAGGCTGATCTAGAACTGGAGAAGTTTGTTATTGCAAAAATGATATCTAAGGCCCACGAGTAAGATTACACTTACACTCCCTAATATGCGCTTGTGGTAGTAGTTACACCCGAAGTGCACAGTACTAATATGTGGTTGCTCTGCATAGTTTCAGCTATGTCAACAAACAAATTCAGGAGATTGCGGATTGTGCTACTCCCGAGGAAGTGAGACGCGTCATAGAAGAAAGTATCTGGTTCTAGTTCACAAACCCATGCACCATTCGACAGCGCGAGTTCGGGTATCTGGCGGGCAAGAGCCATTTGCAACAAATAGGTGTTGATATAATCTCCAACAAGGGATGGGAAATATCAGCAGTTATCTGAATGTATGCTTCTTTATTGGAATTTTACAGTAGTCTCTCCTACGGTGAATCAGTCATGTGGTTGTGTCTTCACCCCGATAGGTAGAAGATGTAGCCGGAGTATCTAATGGCGACTTTCATTATCTAGCTCCCAATACAGTACTAGAAATTGATTGTACTATAACATCTCCTCAAGCAAACACCTACCTAGCCGTGTGCGTTGGGACCCGGGGGTCGGATGAACTTGAGCAGACAGCATCGCTCCGATCCCCAATAGCGACTGCCCGTAACAGCTGCATTCACGGGTCTCTCAAACTCCCCGTCTAGCCCGGGGGCATCCTGTGTAGAGATTGAATAAGCGAATGATGAAGCATAGTACACCTAGTAGTCTACATGCCAATCTACACCCCTCCTCCGTCTCTCTCTCTCGACACTCTGCCACAAAACCCAAGATTGAAATACTGAAAGGCATGGGAGTAGTGCGTTTTCATTGGAGCCTACACTAATTCTCCCATCTACTTACCTCCCATCGATCACTCAGCCAATCACGTGTCCGCCTCCGCACTCCCGCTCAACATCCCGCACTTAGCCGATCACGTGTTTTGTCCGCACACATCACATCATTCAGCAGCAGCAGCGTATATTACCCCCCTTCCCCTTCCCCTTCCCCTTCCCCTTCTCCCTCCCCTCTCCCCTCCACTTTCAATTCTATCAAACAAAAATATGCCCCATATATACCCTCTCATCCTCCCTTACGCGGGACACTCTACAGAAAGTAAAAGAAATAAAAAAATGCAATGGGTTTGTGCAAAAAATAAAAAAAACAAGTAATCATCACATCATATCAGAAGAAGGAGGTGGGTGTCAAGAGAGTGGAAAAGAAGGAAGGAAAATATAAAACTTAAAAACCGCATAGGTTAAGGAGTGTATCCGCCCGCCCCCGCCCAGGAACCCCGCATGCAACAGATTTTCAAAAAGCTCAGCATACACAAGGGAAAAGAAGTAAAAAAATAGAGTCGTGTCTAGCGTACAACAAAAAGTAAAAGAAAAAACTCCTCATATGAACAAAAAAATAAAATCCGCGATATACGAAACGAACATAACACAAAGCCAGCAAAAAATTTCGCTGCGCATGCCATCTCCCTAACCTTCCTAAGGTGGAAATAAAAACATTACATCCACATCCGGTTATTTTTTAGGTTCTCATCATACCGTCATATCACGGAGGCTACCTCCTTCTTCCCTCCCCATTTGAGCTCTCTGCACCTCCTCCTCCTCCCTCGTTCTGTAATATCCTATTGCTCCCACCTGTTCCTGCCCTCCGCTGCCCTCCACTCGACCTCCCCTCGGTACCATACGCTGCTTTGCCGCTGAAGCTTCTCTGACCATGGCCTGCCGCCGCCGCAACTCTCGGGAGCGAAGTTCCACCGCTAGTCGCCCCAGTACTATTCCTCTTATTCGCCGCACCTGTGATAGTGGGGTTTTTTCCACGTATACACCCGGTAGTACTGACGGTGCTCTTCATCGGGCTGTGGCTTGGTTTACGGGTTCCCGCCGCCACCGGTGGATCCGGGAGAGGACGCGAGTAAGCTGTGTACCTAGCGCTTCTGGTATCGCTGCTCGCCGTGGCAGAGGCGTAGTTTCCGGACCGTGCACGGCTTGGCGTGGGTGCCTTTCTTCCGGTGATAAATTCGTGGTTCATAGCCTCATCGGGGCGCATGCGCTTCTCGGGATCCCACCGGAGGCACCGCGAGACAAAGTCCAGGAAAGGTTCGTCGTCGCATTTAAGCACCGACTGCAAAGATCTAGAACTAACCCTTCTCCGCCGTCCCTTGCTGGACACAATCATTCGCGGTTTCCCCTGTGAGTCGAAAAAGAGTTTCCGGCGCGTAGATTTCTCAATCAGGTGTTTTTCCGGCGGTCCGAATACTTCCATGATACATGCCAACTGCTCTTGCTCATTTTCGCCGGGGAAGATTGGGTAGCCTGTGAACAGCTCTGCTAGGATACAACCGAGTGACCACATATCGATTGCTAGACCGTAGCTCATTCCGAGAATGACTTCGGGAGAGCGATAGAAACGTGACTGGATATACGTGTATACTGTTCCTCGTCAGATTAATGGTTGCAAAAGGGGATATGGAACCGTACCTTTCTCGTTTTCGAAACAACTGCTTCCGAAGTCAATAACCTTAATCTCCGTACGCGCGGGATGGGCAAGCAGGATGTTCTCCGGCTTAAGATCGCAGTGAATAACTCTGTGGCCTTTAAGAAGAACCAATGAGCCCAACATTTGCTTTGTAAACCTCCGGATAAGCTTGAGCGAGAATCCACGGAAATCATTGCTTTTAATAAATTCGTAAAGATTCATTCCCAATAGCTCGGTCGAGATGCATAGATGTCCTCGGAAATAAAAACTTTGCGTGAAATTGATTAAAGAGTGTTTTTGTTGTGGATCCTATGATTAGAGATTAGTGTGGGACGGCCTCAAGGATCCGAGGAAGCAACTCACCCACTCCTTGAGCTTCTGCAAAATATTAACCTCCACCAAGGCTTGCTGATGGAAGCGTTTCTTGTTCCGGATGATTTTAATAGCAACAAGGCCACCAGTGCGATGATCGATACATCGTACCACCTGTCCAAAACTTCCCTTACCAAGGATGTCCACAATCTCGTACCGATATGCGAGGTGATCGCCCTTGATGATGGTGTAGTCTCCTCGATCGTCGTCATATCCAAAGTTGGGCAAAGAGTTATTCTTTAGATCCCCAACATGTTTCTTCGCATCTGCAAGACCGGTAAAATAAACGTCCTTATAATCGACAATTTCGCCCTTCTCAAAGATATTGAGACAACCCATCCTGAGGACTTGTTGCGGCGACAAGCGATCCTTTGGTCCAGCTCGCCGCTTCAATTCGTCCAACTGTGCGGCTGCCTGGTCCAAATTCCTTCGCTTGGAAGCAATCTTCCGTATCTCCTCTTCTGCAATAAGGTCATCTTGATCTAGGTTAGGATCGGTGTTATGCGGTAATGGAGGTTGTCTGCCTCCTCGTAAGTGGCTCAGCGAGCCCTTGCTTCCGAGCATTTTGGTCATTGGACTCAAGATTGAGCTTGCGGCGGAAGCGGCCTTGGAGGTTACAGCTGGTTTATCTTCCACCTTCTTTTCCTTTTTGGGGCTTTGCGTGGTGCCCCAGCTATCGCTCCTTGTTCTGTCATGTTGTCCAATGCTAACGGATCCTTTCCGCCGTGCCTGTGAAGCAAGACCTTTGCTGGGGCTTGGCGTGCTAACGGCGCCTGGAGCTGTCCATGTGGAAGAAGTCGGTAGCCTTGGAGGCGGCATGTTATCAAACTTTGCCGCTGCGGCTTCCTTACAATATTCCTCAGCCCGCTCCGTCGCGGCATGACTGTTCTTTCCCTGTGAAGACTTCTTCCAGCTCAAGCTCAATTTCCGTCGGATTGAGGTACTGGTTGACGGCGAATCGGTAAGGTCATCGCTTGGAGCTGCGTTCTTCAACGAGTCTTGGCTCTTTCGTGACCTGCTCTTGACCCTGGTTGTTCCCGGTATCTGTATTCCGGTCTTCTTATGCTCGGTTCCCTTGGCCTCATTATCGGTCCTCGACACACCTCTCGGTAAGGAGCTAGAAATGTATGGGCTGATTGTCTGTCTTCCCATCCGGCTACTTGCCGAAACTGGTATGCTGCTACTCGCCCTCGAACTGGCCCTCAACGACAGACTGGAAGGGCTCTCTGCTGTTGGCACGGAATGATTAAACGAGCTCATGCTTCGTTCATGGTTTAGGGGAACGCCCTCGTCTCGCCGGCCAAAGAAAGACGCCTTCGATGCGGTCATGGGGGTACCAGGAGTCCTGTTACCTATTTGTGGGGGTGGTGTAAGCTCTTCCGAATCTGATGCAGGACCTAAAGCATTGACTCGCGCAATAGTTGGTGTACTCAGTGGTAGTAAATTCAATGGTGGCAACCGAATAGGTGCAAGATCCTTCTTTCTCAAACTCGACGCGGAAGCTTTGTTTTCCAGCATGTGGAACGCTCCACCTCCCAATCCCATACCCCCCAACGTCATGCCTCGTTTCCTCCGGGTTTCTCGGTCAGTCTTAACTATTGGTTTTGACGAACCTTCAGCATCCGGCACCACATATATCGGCTCAAAATTCTCTAGGTCAAATATCTCTGGCTCTTCAAGAGGCTCTGGCTGTCCCAGCGTATCCGGTGCAAGACTAGACTTCCGTGGGGTAAACACAGTGCTGTGAGAGCTCTTTGTTCTGCCGGTGGGGGAGTCCGAGCTCAAGGCTTGATCCGAATCGAGAGACCGTACAGACTCACGATCAGGCGCCAAACTAGACTTCCTAGGCCCATAAAGGCTACTATTGCTGCTCTTAAATGTACCTACAGGCGTATTATCATAACTCGGTGCAAGACTTGACTCGCCGCTTTGGGGTTCGGATGGCGAAGCGAGATTCTTTGGCAACGGCGGTACAGGCGGTATATCATCATCATCTCTTTCCAATTGTGGCGGCCTTGGTAATCGCGAAGATACTAGATTTAACGCGAGTTTCGGCTGCGAGGAACTTGTTGATGTCCGTGCGGAGGTGCTTGATGATATCGACAGACCAGAACTGTAGGATTTTCGTTGCGGCTCTGGGGTCGTTCCTTGCGACGAAGGCGTTACACTCTTCCTAGGTATCATTGACGGACTTCCCGGTGTGGACCTAACAGGCTCCAAGGAACTTGGCAGCAATGGCGGCGGTGGGGTATTTAACATAGATAGTCTCTTCAATCGTCTCGCATCCGTCGGACTAATCGTTCGTGCTGCCAATCCGGACGCATGCGGGATGGTTGATATCCTGCGGTTTGTCGTGGAACCTGGTGTACCGATCTTTTTGCTGGTGCTCGGAGATCTCGGAGATTTTGGCGCAAACCCTACAGAAGCACGGTAATGGTCAGGGGTAAGCGACGGCTTAAGAGGCAGGTTTTGTCCCTGCCGTGGAGGGGGCTGTAGCGATTTTGACTTTGTGTTTCGTGCAGAAACAGGAATCTTGACACCACCTTCAATCGCAGCTTCTGAATACCCACCTGGTTTATGGTATTTCGACGGCACCGGTGGTCCCAAAGAACCAGAAGCACCGATCACACCGCTCGGCTTCCTTCTCTCCCTGGCTGAGCTTGCTGGCTCTATGGTTGCAATGGACGTGCGGTACTTTGTGCCTGGGGTCGCAATGGTCAAATTGGAAGCATTGCTGACCCGCCGGCGAGGAGCTGCATCCCGAGGTTCCCGATTTTGCGGCAGTGAATACTTATTGACGCTGGGTCTCCGTAGCAATGATCCTCCCTGTGCAGTTGAACCAGTTGGAATATTTTGGTCCCGACACCCGCCCTGATCCGCAACACGCGATCCAAATCCCGCACGAATACTGCTGCCGCTGACTTTGCGCGTCGGACTCGGAAATGAGTTAAGCTGTTCATGGTGGATGATACCCCTATGTACGTCCTCTAGGTTCATTGACGGCTGAAAGTTGAACGGATCGTCCAATTCGGCAGCCTCACCTTTCAGCTTATTATCGCTGAAGGCATAAAACGTTGTTACATTACTTCCCTCGGTAATATGTATATTTTGAGGGGATTCATTTGCATCAGTACGGGCATTAGCGTTCGTAAAGGCAGAAGATGTGTTGAGTGCAGGTCCAAAAGTTCGACCGTTATTATCTCTATTCCAGAAAGCATCCCAATCAGCCCAATTTACTTTCCCATGCGAAGCATTCGGTGGGGGGAAGACGCGGTGTCACGTACGACTTCAAAGAGGAGAAATCGGGAGCCCTCGTCACCAGCGGTCTCTTCGGTTCCCGAACTCCAGGTCTTGTCGTTGGCTTTGGCGGAGATCGAGGTTCTCGCAACGCCGTGTTTCGGGGAAGATTCGACGACTCCGGATTCATATGTAGACGCTTTCTTTGTCGGCCATCTGCAAACGCGAGAGCAGCATTGTCAGCACGTCCTCTCCAACGACCCATTGAACCATCACCCTGTCTCTCCCCAATTGCCATTGCTCCCTTACCGATAGATATAGAGCTGGTGGTGCTGGACGCATCGTCTCGTGAAGAAGTCGGCGAATCTCTATGCAACGAGTAGGTGCTGGTGTTTGGGTTGCTCGTAAGGGAGGTTGTCGAGTGGTTAGCATGATGAGGCTGCGATTGATGCTGTCGCGAAACTTGAACCGGCATGGCGACGATAACGGCTCAACAACACGCTTCACCCTTCCGGCCGTCGGCTAATCGATCGAATGAATGAACGAGTGCGTGCGTGAGAGAGTGAGTGGAGGTGGTGGTGGTGACAGCAGTAGTAGGACACGCGGAGAAAGTATTATTGCTTATTGCGAAATATTGCAGGCAGCGGGTTTTGGTGGAGATTGGATGTAATCTGTATGCAGGCAGTCTTTTGTCTGGCTCGGCAAGCTGGAGATGCACGCTACGTTCTACCTTGGTCAAGGTGGTCTCTTCGAGGGACGCCGGAAGTCATGCAATACGGGAAAGGGACAGGGTTGCGAGACCGCAGAGGCGCGAGGTCGCTGCGAGGGAATGGGGAGTTGTTTGGGGAGGGTGGTCGTTGCTGCGTTGCTGTTGCTGTTTGGAAGCGTTGCCGTTAGGTTAGAGCCTTAGATCAGCGGGACGAGTGCTACGGCCACCGTTACTTCTGCATGGCGAGCAGGCGAGGCAACCGTTTTCAAAGTCTGTTGGAATCCAGCCAAAGGACGGCACGACGCGCTGGCGAGCACGCTGTGAGGAATAGTGATCGGACGAGCGAGTGTTGTTCCGTACGACTGTGTCTCCCTCTGAGTTTGCGTTTGGCGGTGAAGATGGAGTTGAGCGGAAAAGGAGGCCCAAGACAAAGACGGTACCCGACTCAACCATCTACCATCCATCGGCCCATCCATCGCGACAGGGACCTGGTAAATTGATTGTATGGATGGCATCGTTGATTTACATGAAGAGGGTCAGAAACTAAGTTATTCGGTATGGGCTCATCAAACATCCATACTCCCATGAAGCCGTGATCCCTCTCCGTGCCCTCATCGTGCATTAAGTACACATCCATCTTTCACATCTGCACCCGCTCCGACAGTGGGGATTTGCCTTCGTCTTCCATCTCCCGTCAACCACGAAATCGTGAAACTGCTCCACTTTTTCATCATAGACCCTTTTTCACGAGATTTGGTGTTTAGCAGCCTTGGTTTGTTTAGACTCTTCGTTAGTTCGCTCTAAAGTTTTCTCTCCTGGCATCATGTTTCGGTTTTGGGAAAACTAGATTACTTTCGAATTGGGCAAGGTGGTGCATTGGTCGACCAGGATCAGCCTCATTCAGCCTCAACTCCAAGTGTGGCTATCTGATCCATCTTATCTCCCATATCTGCCTGGTGCTTTCACATGCGCGTCATCGCCATCCGCAAATCCGGATACCAACCACGCTGCTCCACTTCACCACCACTTGCCCAATCATGGATGATTCCTTCACCGTCGACTTTACCCCGCGATACCGCTCTGGCTCTGGCTCTTCTTCTTCCTCTTCACTGCCACTGCCACCACAACATCCTCCTAGCTCTCGCTCGCCATCCCCACAACCTCACCACCATCATATACTCTCTAGCTCCTCCATCCGCGCATCTCTGGGTATACTGTCGAAGACCCCACACCGGCGATCCTACTCTGGTACCTCCGACAACAAGATGCCGACCGATCCATCCTCTTCCTCCTCCTCCTCCTCCCTATCGACCAGCGTGCAAGAGCGGCTCTTCCAGAAGCTACTACAATCCGTCCTTCCTACTGACCACGAACTCACCAACAAAGATGGCGAGGTACCAACCGTCAAAGACCCCAGGAGCGATGACGGCCGCCCAGCTTTCTCCCTAGCCACCATGTCACACAACTTCCGCCGCTTCAACTCCCGCGTCGGAATTGTCTTCATCTTCCAGCACCAGCTATTCCACCTTCTCAGCTGGCGGGAACCCTGCCACACACTTTCCCTCGCCGCAATATATACCTTCATCTGCCTAGACCCCTACCTAATCTTTGCGCTTCCACCCGTAGTAATCCTCCTCTTCCTCATGGTCCCCTCCTTCATTACACGACACCCTCCTGCTCCAAACAGCGTTTACACAGCATCCGGCCCCGCGATCGCGCCTCCACCCGAGGTTCGCGCCGTCAGCGAGATCAGCAAAGACTTCTTTCGGAACCTCCGGGATCTACAGAACACCATGGACGACTTCTCATTACTTCACGATAAAACGATTGCGCTAATCGGGCCGCCAACGAACTTCAGCGACGAGAAACTCAGCTCCGGCGTATTCCTGTTTCTCTTCTTCTCCAGTATCGCCATGTTCATCTCTGCAAACCTTCTCCCATGGCGCTTCATCTTCCTTGTCGTTGGCTGGACCGCATTGGCACTCGCACATCCAAATCTCCGCCACGTCGTTCTCGAAACTCATAACCAGCACTTCCTCTCGCAGGAAAATGCCGTCGCCGAAATTACCGACACCTGGATCCATAACGACATCACGTTGTCTACCACCCCAGAGACGAGAGAGGTTGAGATCTTTGAGCTTCAACACCGCACCAGCGGCGGTGGGTACGAGCCATGGTTATTCTCTCGCACTCCATACGAGCCGCTGAGTCCTGCGAGAATCGCAGATGAGCGGCCAAAAGGGTGTAGGTTCTTTGAGGATGTAAAGTGTCCGTCCGGGTGGGAATGGAGTGAAGGGAAGTGGACACTGGATTTGGGTAGTGTAACGTGGGTGCATGAGAGGTGTCTTGGTGGAGTTGAAGTTGAGGAGGAGGGGGAGAGGTGGGTTTATGATTCGGAGGGGGGAGGGGTGGAAGGGAGAGGAGAGTGGAGGAGGAGGAGATGGGTTAGGACTGTGAGGAGGAAGTATTTGGAGTCGTGAGGAATAGGTAATATGGCGTTATGGTGTTTTTTGGTTTTTGATACCAGAGTTTTGGAATGAGTGGAAGAGTTATCGGCTGGGCTTCGTTGCGAGCGCCTACACTGTCTGTCTGAGTACTGATGCAGAATCTCTGCGCTACGGCTACTATCACAGTTGTCTGAGGTGGAAGCGGGAGCCGGTGAATGTTCATCATGGCTAACGAGTTCTAGACATCTTTATAGAGTCTAGGCTACCAGGGAGTACATTACAGTTTGAGACGTTGACGATGAGGACTGAACTGGGAGTTGTGGTTGAAGTCATGTTTATTTCGATTGAGAGTGTTGGTCGATTGGCCCTGTACGAGTATATGTATAAGTAGATGCACGAAAGAGTTGAATGAGCTCGTGTTTACTTTCTGAATATTAACAGATATCTCAGACACTTTCAGATGTGGGCTTTTGCATGGTGGCGTCATTAAGCTCATAGCGATTTCGGTCCTGCCTTTACAAAGAAGAAACATAGCTTCCGTGGCAGGTATTTCAACGTTGCCCGTCGAGTGATGATTTACCCCAGATCTCACTTGGCCCAGATTTTGCATCAAGTACCAGTATGTTGACTTTTGGTAGTACGGTACTTCGTAGGAATGGGGGTCTGAAAGTGAGGTCAAAGTAAAACTTTGGTGGGCCGAGGTTAATTGACGACCATAATGGACACGCCGGTGGTGACATACATATGAGATAGCATGACCAGTGCGGGTTTGACTGTGCCCTCTTCCTACCACTACCACCCACCATCATCACGATCACCACTACAACGTACGAGGACAACAGACCACCTTGGTCAACGAACAAACCTCCCACGACCATTCGATTTCAGTGCACCATGTCGCCTTACGTCCGTACCTTCATTTCCGTTCAGTAACCTTAAACAATCATGCGATTGTGATCCACCCCAACCTAACCTTATCCTCTACAACGACACAACCCCCAGAAGAGAACTAACCAGCTCCCGAAACCCTTCTAGAAATGCCTCACTCCTCCGCAAGGGGTTTACGACTTGACTTCATTTGATAGTGCAGAACCTCAGATCCTGTGCTAGTGGCGGCATGAGTTGCTGGATCAGAGCTATCATCTGCAAGGTGCTTCCTTATTTGTGGTCCACGGATATATTTTGCAAGGCTATGGGGCATCCGCACATATCGACAAGAATGATCCGTTGTTTGTTTCCTAGTACTAAGGTGTGCTACGTAGCCACGAGCAGGGGCCTAAAACAGACAAAGAGGCGACCGATAGCGCGTTTACGCGGGCCAAAATCATAGGTGACATGTTCCTCTAAAGCAGCAGGGCTTTTTGGGCGCCTACAGATCATGTCGGTGTGGAGCATTGTTCAGGAAAGAACTGAAGACTGGTTTCGAGATACATACCAGTTCCTTGCAGAGATCAATGGAGCAAACCTCGAAAGGGTATATGCCCCCTCTTCCTCATACCGAATAAGTATATTGACCCTCCGTTCAGGCATTGATTTATTCGAAGATTTATCAGTCCCCATATGGTGTCTCCGGTATCACAACCGGATTGTGGCCGTTTGTTATCGTCCTGGTCCCCTGTGCGTTTCCATCTGGATCAAGACAGTCCAGACCTCACTATGTCTACTCGATAATAAGGCACTGTGGCGAAGTAACTTCGGTGGTCCTCATGCGTGAGCCATGGATTCCCGTGGTGGCTTACGCACGTTAGTTAAGTACCTTACCACCAAGTAGATACAGTACCCCTTCGATCATCTAGGACTACACCGACATTTCCATCAACTGCCCAACAACACTGCGTAAAACATAGATGAGGTCTCCAGGGAACGTGGATATGGGAGCTAGGAGGGGCTACCAAATTATGTGGGTTGAGTTCTTGCTGGCCTGCTTCTGTGTACCTTCCGCCAGGTTGGAAACATTTGGTGTATACACTTGATGGAGGTTTTTGGGTGGCTATGTGATGTCTAATCTTGCTACATTGGTGCTGCTCCTCAACTGATGTGCAAGCGGCGCCATGAGTTGCTGGTTTAAGGTTACCATCTGCAGGGTGCTTCCTTGAGGCCTGCGGATATATTTCCAAACAAATTATAGGAATGTTACTTCATTCGACCTATTCTCTGGTGCAACTAATACTCGCACCTACAGTCTTGTGCTGCTTACTTATTAGGTAGAACGAAAAACCCTAAATTGGCGGATCCCGTCTATTTTCCGTTGTCTTCTCATTAACCGACAGTCCACAGTCCCTTGCGCTAGCCGATAGCTTTACACTCCTCCATGGCTGCTCACTTGCCAAACTGTTCTCTTTCCCAATCAGACAAGCCAACTCCTTTCTTTTACCACTTCGCAACTTACAATTATACGTGAAACCATTTGCTTCTAACTGTCCGCCCGGTGTGTATATATAGGTGTTTGATGATCTCTCCTGTGCGTTTCTCCATCTACTGGCTTCCGGCACCACCGGCCGTAACAATCATGCATGCCTCGTCATGGGTTTGAATTACGACCTTGAGGACCGGGAGGTGACAGCGTCTGCCACTCATAGGCGTACGGCCAAGAACCAGATCGTCTCCTACGTCGTTCTTTCCCTTCAACCGACCCACAGCCCTAAACCGTTCTCGGATCTAGTTACACCTAACCCCTAGTTAAACCTTAACCAAGCAACAACTGTAACCGCGACTGCTTATGAGCCAAAGAAATTGTGAAGGGGAGTATAGGCATTAGATGATCTAAAGTGATGGGTTGATGGATCGATGTCGGGCTTGATTGATATATTCTGTAGGTAGAAATCCTTGGCTTCTCTCAGAGTAATGTGAAGATAATGGACTTCTACAAATGATCTAAAGGTGGATCATGTATGGTCAATCGCGATTGCAGCGGCGATTGCTTAGGTGTTGCAAGATGCAGGTAACTAGTCCTTGGTTCTGAAGTCACTTCTTATGCACACCAGCCTACAAAATCTCTCCTCCAAGCTTTCTCTGCCCAATTTCTCTCAGTCAAACTCTCTAATTCTTTCATGAGTGATATATTTCATGCTAACGAAACGTTTACAGGCCATTAGAGCTCAAGGGTTGTGGTTGGTGCCCACGTTCTCCGCGCAAGATCGAACAAACATTTGTCTTACACCAAACAAATCCGTACAGGGGAAGGATTTTTGAGATGCATGTGTCAAAAAGAAGAAAAGAGACAAGCATACTTTTTTTGGATTTCCTTGCATCAAAAAGTAAGCTATGACGTCTGCATCTCAGTGCTTTTTCCCCGCATTAAGTACATGTTTCGTAAGACTCTGCCCTAAATTGCTATCAGGAACTGTTATCAGCCGTTATCAACTCGAGTTGAAACCATGTGCAAGCTGAGGTTGTTGTTGTTGTTTATTCATACTGTATTTACTCTAGCTAGAGTATGACAGGACCCTGAACACCTCCGCCTCCGGGCGAGCCGGTTAGATGGCGGAGCTCCCACCCACTACCCTTCATCCCCGCTGACAAAAGAAATGCTGCAAGCTGAGGTCAATGCGAGCTATTATAGACCAACTAAATGTCTCCAAAAAAAATCCATAGAACCATATTCCTTACTATACATCTAACTACCGGTTGTTGGTCTCGAGACTGGAATCAATATGCAAGCTATTCGTGAATTAAAGTCCGGGGCATAGCTAGCAAACCATCCCTTTCCAGACGGACGGCTGATGAAGCAATCTTAGGAGGAAGCGTCTTCATGATTCGCTTCTTAATTGCTTGATCAGCTGCAGTTGAGTGAACATCCGGATAAATTTACAGCTGTCAGAAAACCCATGCGCCAAGCTTGTTTCCCATAGTGTTCTGCAGTGTAACTGCCACCCCACATTCCCCGCACGTTTCCGAGATATCCTGTAGGGCTGACGGCCCGCCCAGGTAGAGATCAGCAGTAGCACTTCTAGATCCGCATGCCAATCATTGGTTAGATCATCAGCTTGTAGCGAATCGTATCTGGCAACCCTGATATCACGATATAAGTTACTCTCTATTCCCTTACCGTTTGAACAGACTCAAAAGAGTTCGTGCATGCATGAGATTTACTCTAAAGTAGGACCTGTGATCTTTTGATATGTAAGCTTGGCAGCTGGCCATATGCATGTGAGATAATATAATATCTGTGCATTCTTCAAGAGCTGATGTTAATATCGAGATACACTATCATAGCCTGTAAAGCAATTCGCCCAATGAAATGCAGATCACAGGAGCATGATCGAAGGGAATGGCTTTATTGGAATCCATTAATTCTGAAGATACACTTGGGCAGCGGCAGCGAATCAAACAACTGGCATTGGCAAATTGGGATGGACTAATACTTTGTTTTATTGTCCCACTCTGCATGCATGTGTCTGACGTGCAGCCGGTCCGTCAGCCCGACTGAAGACCGTAGCCGGGGCCTCTTGCGAGAGCGTTGGTGGAAATTTTGATCCGGACCCTGTATGTGCATGAATTCTGCGGTCAACAGTGTGCATCCGCGTTTCCAAACAACCAACCTCCAGGATTCATCCGGAAGACATTTCTATACTAAATTCCCAGCGACAATAGCTGCACAGCAATAAACGGAATGTGCCTGAACAAACGCAGACGGGGATCCGGATTAATCAACTGCCGTAGAAAAAAACCCTACCTAGCAAAACCGTCAAATTATGGCACAAAGCCCAGATCATTGGGTATTTTTGATAAAATTGGCAAGGAATACAGTTCCTGTTGATGAGGAAAGTTCAAGGTATCAGGCTGACCAAAAGTCTTGCATGATCTTGGCCTGACCGATAAAGATATTAGGGTGGTCAGCTTATGACATGTGAGGGGATGGTAGAATGCCTATAGCTGACAGGAGGATCATATATATAACCCCTCTAACCACTGACGTACTCTCCTCATCTACCTGCTCAATAGTTCTTATCAGAACCAACGCGCTTCTCTCATACTTATATTGCTACTTGATATCCATTCGTCGAACCTGTCTTTCGTCGTTTCCATATTGCCATATTCGGGTTCTCGATTTCGTTCACATTTGTCCTGGCTCTCTGAATTGAGAGGTATCTGTCTGAAATACCGACTATTGGACTAGAGTCAAGATGGCGGGTAGGGATGATCCTCTCAACTATTGTCGAGCAGAGGATTACTTCAATGCTGCCAGGACTTGGGGTGGTCCCACAAAGGTCGTTCATGTCTCTGAAACCCCTCCCATACCGCGCAACCCGCAGATATTCAGCCCACACCGAGAGACACACTATCACGGAGTGACACTCACATTTGACGATGGCACGTTTTGCGTTGTACAATTCATCAGACCATCCTTATTCAGAGTTCGATATGACCCTTCGGTGAAGGATCCAAACGAATATGGGGACGAAAATAGGTTAGTTGCTCGTTATTTTCATCGGGACACCGATAATGACATTCAAACGTAGTCGAACGATCCTGCAGGACTTCACTTCCCAGCTCATCTACTCCCTGGACAGATATAGAGGCGTCACGTGGAAGACCCAGGTGGATGAAGTTGCAGGGAGTAAATACTGGAAACTTACGGTAAATGGAGCATTCGTTTTTGGAGCATCATCGCTGATGTCTGATGTGCAATTAGTCGGAAGTAACTGCTGTTGGTCTTCACACAGATCTCAAATTCGATGATGAGGAACACTACGACGTTGGCGATGGAATGATATTGATCATATATCTGGAACCCTTCAGGATTCAGGTAATTATCATTAATATCCTTTAAAGCCAAACGTTAATCATTGAAAATCACCCAGGCCATCCGTAAAGTGAAGCCTTTGAAAAAGCCGTATGCGATGCCTGATGAATATAATGCTGTTGCGGCGACGGATGGGAGCTACAAAATCGTCTGGGAAACTTCCCCAAAGACATTTAGGTGGCAATTACATCTGGATCACTCCATGTTGAAGGATGTAGTCTTGGACGTTATTAAACCTGGACATGGAGAATATGTGGGTTTCGGGGAACAAGGAGGCACAGACTTCATGAAGCGCCCTACTTTCATGAACTATTTCAGTAAGCACTATCTCTAAAATTTTGTCATTAACGTCAGAACCTTTGATTAACAGTTTTACAGACTGTGATAACATGCAATACCAGCAGATCTATAACAAGGGACCCCTCGATGACCGCGAACCCTTGTAAGATCTTCATTTGTTGTGTTTTAATATTCAACCATGTAACTGATTGCTACGATAAGATATCACTCAGATCCATTCTTTTTGGAAGTGAATGCGAACCCCGAACATGCGAACGTCACAGCAACATATATCGACAATTACTCTCAGATAGCCATAGACTTTGGAAAGACCAATTCGGGCTACACCAAGTTGGGGACCAGATTCAATTCGATGGATGTTTTTATAATTAGCGCGAATAACGTCCCGGAGATAGTGAGGTTAGTTTTGCAATGTCTTTCTGTTGAAGACGTTACCCGGGTTGTGGTTCGTTAAAAGTTAATCATTCAGACTTCAATCTGATCTGGTAGGACGAGGAATGTTGAAGCCGAGATATGTTCTTGGAAATCATCAAGCCTGTAAGATCTAGTAGACCTTTCGAACCGAATAATAGTCGGCTAATTACATGTCCCGTGTCATTGAAGGCTATGGATACTCAACAGCAGATGAGCTCAACCTAGTTGTTGATAGCTACCGGAAGGCGGGGATTCCATTGGATGGCATGCACGCTGATGTTGACTTTCAGGTTTCTCTTCCTTAGCAGGACTCCATGTTGGTTGATCTGGTATATTAACACAGGGTAATGTGTTTAGCATGAGTTTAGAACTTTTACAATGAATCCCGCCAACGATCCCAAGACTATGTTTTCAACTCTCAGGGATAAGGGTATCAAGTGTTCAACAAATATCACGCCTGTTATCAGTATAAGGGACGTGACTCCGTCACGACCGCAAGGCTATAAAACCTTCCAGGAGGGTCGTGATCAAGGGCTAGTATGATCTTACACTCAAATGTTACAAAACTAACGTTGTTGTGCAACAGGAGATTCATTCTGGACGATAGGTACACCAAGGGCACTAGTGGGAATGCACAGGACGTTCGTTATTTCAATTTTAGCGGCGGCAGAACCGACGAAATCAATCCCAACGACTGGAACCGTCGGCCGGATTATGGTGATGACTAGTAGATTGCACCTTTCCTAGTTCCCCTTACGCTCCTATCCGTATATTTTGTTGCAAGCTGAACCCATCGCTAGCAATTTTGGAGAGTACTTCAACTCCAACTCCAAAACAACACCCTATCATGGTGCTGTGAGCTATGGTTACAATAACGGCACCGTAAGTCGACTCCATACCTCTTTCTAAGTTGAACAACCCCCGAGGACTGATCTTACGAAATTGTATAGCCGGGCCACTACGTTGACCTCAGCACAGAAGAAAATCGCATATGGTGGGGGGAGCAATATAAGGAACTCTTCGAACTTGGACTTGAGTTCATATGGCAAGACATGACGACACCTGCAATTGGTGAAGCATACGGCGACATGAAAGGGTATTCTCTAGTCAATTCCCTGAAAATATAAAACAGATCTCAATTAATCTGATCATAGGCTCCCATCTCGCTTGTGGCTGAACTCGGATGCTGTGAAAAAGGATCCCAAGAAACAGCTGGCAATTGAAATTTGGGCTCTATATTCATACAACCTTCACAAAGCAACATATCATGGTCTCAGCCGTATAAAAGGCCGAGAGAACAAGCGCAACTTCATACTCGGAAGAGGAAGCTTCTCTAGCATGTTTCGCTTTGCCGGTCTCTGGTCTGGGGATAATGCAAGCACCTGGGACTTTTGGAGGATCACTATTCCGCAAGTGCTTTCTGTGGGTCTTAACGGTGTCAGTATCTCTGGATCGGATACGGGTGGGTTTGAGCCTGCACAAATTAATGGCCAAGAGGAGAAATACTGCAGCCCGGAGCTTCTTATACGGTGGTACGCTGGTTCATTCTTGCTTCCATGGATGAGAAATCACTACGTTAGGAAGACCAGGAAGTGGTTTCAGGTATGACATGCGATGCCCGTGCCAGCAGTTTCGACTGACACATTCTGAATTTACCAGGAACCGTACCAATATCCAATACACTACAACAATAACCTTGACGTACCGCGAGATCAGTACGACCTATATATGGCTGTGGAGAATATTGTAAAATATTATGTCGAGCTTAGGTATTCTCTTATGCAGGTTCTTTATGACGCTATGTTCGAGAACCTTATTCATGGTTTACCTATCGCGAAATCCATGGTATTTATCCCTCTTGTTTTCCACGGGTCTAAAACATTATCTCATATTATACAAAAATCACCAGCTTTTGACAGATACTCAAGACACAAGTTTCTTCAATGAGACTCAAGAGTTTTTGAACACTCAATACGTATGCCACCGAGACATTCTAGTTGCTCCAATTATACAAAGCACGAACGAAAACCCGGGAAACAACAGAGACGTTTATCTTCCCCTTGAGTTCTTTTGGTACCAGTCGAACTTGAGACCTTGGGACGACCAAGGAATGGCCCTCGGGCCCCCAGTCGAAGGTGGTACTGTGATCAACTATACCGCGAGGATCACAAACAATTACAACGATTTCCCTTACGTAACGCCCGTATTTATTAGGGAAGGTAAGAATGGACGACGTCACGTCGCACCTTAGTCGAGTTCGAAAGTTTCTTAATTGAAATCTACAGGTTCCATCATCCCACAGCTCAAAGTACGCCAATATGTCGACGATTATAGAGAGCCAAACCATTTGAAGTTTAACGTTTATCCTGGAAAAAATCAGGTAAATACACTCCTAAATATTGTAGATTCTTCTAGTGCGCTAGCTAGAGATCTCGTTTTACTGACCATATACTGAATTCTAGAAATACTACACATATCTCGACGATGGAGTGAGTCGCAGCAGTGCACCCAAAGGTTTACCCCAAGTCCAGGAGCCCCTGGCGCAAGCAGAAAGAGAGAATCCAGATAATGTGCAGGGGATAGACGGGAAGGCAAATAGCGAATTTCGAAAGGTTGGCATTTACCAGGTAATTACCCGAATTCTCTCGTATATTTAAAAAGTTGACTTACGCATCCAACATAGACATCTAGCGAACCCATTACAAATGCCTCTGTGCGAACCATCGAAATTGTGCAAGAGCACGATAATTACGACCCCAAAAAGGAAATAGGGGATAGTTATACTTTGGTCATATACTATGGCGAGGGGGTTGACGTGAGTAAAATTAACGTGGAATTCGAACCTAAGGATATTGGGGATCGTAAACCGCCCACTGGTAGTTCCTACAAATCCGAACAAGAGTTGCGGGCAGTGATTATCACAATCCGCGAGACTTTGGGCACCTCCGAGAAAGTTATCGCCAAGCTTACGCCGCAGGTTTAGGGTCATGAATGAGGTTGCAAGCTTGATAGCTAATGTCAGTGTAGTGGTTTCTTTTGTTTCTATGGTTGGAATATTGGAGTAATGATAGTTTTCTTCACTTTTTGGAAAGCAAGACACCAAAAACCCCTCATAAAAAAAGAGTTCAATTTTCGATTCCTCCGCGATAACTTATCCTTCTCAATTCATATGTGCTCACCCGTATAAATTCTATTGCAGTCTCTAGAGTAAATGTTACGTATACGTACTTAAGTATTTACAGTCAATGATGATGAAAGAGAATAAAGACTTACAGCTACTTTCATAGAGTTATGAAAACGAGGCCTCCTATCCGCTCAGTCATATCTAAGCATAACATTGCCAGGTAAGTATTCAGTGGGTGACCATTCGGGAATCCCTACACTGTAATTTGCTCATCCGTTGTCACCAATTCTAGGTATGCCAGGAGATCATGGCCTTGGAACTCCACATTTGGAACCCGAGTGACATCGGAAAAAGACCCAACTTGCCGGTTGATGACAGCCCGTAGTACACCACCATCGATAGTAATTGGATAGGCAGCAAGAATAGACGCACAGCGTCCATAGCGGGTGGTCGACTTTTTGTTGATACGATGAGCTCGAAGGTCGAGATAACATGGTCGAAGAAGACTCGGTTGAGTTGGTTTGTGGGTTGGAAGAAAATTCAAGTTTGCAGGGAAATACCGTACAATCGATTTTCAGCTCATAACGCAGAAATATCAACAAGGCGAACGTACATATTTGCAAATTTGCCTAGGTTGATAGACAAAGCTGTCTTGTGCGTGCTATCTGGTCTTGACTACTCGCGCGTTCCCAGATGTTATCTTCGGGAAGAGGGCACGGAGCTGCGAGTGAAAACTGCACACGCTCTACGGAACATGGGAGGTTGTGAGTAAATTGGTGCCAATTGTAAAACGGTAAATACAATTTACTCCTGCGCACCCACAATTTCCTACCAATTTTTCACATAATTTGTCATGATTATAATTAATTGTAGAGTTAGAATCACCATCGACAACTGCAGGATTATTACAATACCTCACCATCAATAGGATCATCACAAACCAGTCATGAGTCCCGGCATGAGCATTATAATCTAGTGCACTGCCAATATGGGCATATGGGGTAATACACTTACGTATGTTACCAAAGGCGCCGGAACCAGCCAACAGACTCCCAGCTCAAATCTTAGTTGGAGAAGTAATAGCCCCTTGCCTCCATCAATAAAAATGAGGTCTTTAGAACACTTTGAATCTTATATATATCTCAAGTCTTTTCCTTCTCTCACTCTCTACACTCTGTACCTTAATCTATACACCCGGTTCTCCCTATATTGCAACAAGATTACTTGTGAATAACCTCCAAACACCCCCTGATTACCAATTACAAATGTAAAGAATGACCCAACACAACACCCTTTAATTACTGATTTACTTTGGGTCCTTTCTGCACGGTACAGTATTCTGATGGAACTTATTCTATACCGACCAATTTCTAGCAACCTAAGTCAGACAATCGAGTTAGGAATGTACCGATAGGTTGAAGCTGGCTGCAAGAACGGTTGGAGGCTTAAATATTTTACCTATTCCAACAACTAGCAGATATCTAAGCCCGAAATGGTAAAGCTGAACCACCCAGCCCTAAGTTTTCGGTCCTGCCAAAACCATATGAAGGCCACAGCTCGTCACGCAGCTGTTTGTCGTGTCGTAGTCATCTTTTACAGAATATTGGCCTCGGCAGAACAGTTAATAGGCAAGACACACCTCACTTGTACGATCGCTCGACAAAGGGATGTTGGACCAGATGTCTTCAGACCCGACAGAGCAGCCCGTTCGGCGGCAGCGGTCTTGCAGCTAATGTTTTCATCACGATTAGACCGTAATTCACACTCACCTTCGATCCTCGTGCACTGTATGCATATCTCTCTTACCGTCCTTACCAAGCCCTTACCGTCGGGTTTCGACCCATCTTCTACTTTCCTACTCCTAAATCGACATCCCCAAGATGAGCTACGACAGCAACTATCTCCCACTGCCTTCACCGACACTACTAATAGCATGATACAGAAGGGACCGAAGGTATTGGTTACGGGTGATCAATGGACTATTGACGCCTCTCATTGTCAAAGTTGGATCCTGTGCAGTCTTTTCGAGAGCATTTCCCCCATCCTCACACTGGTGCTACCACCTACCTAAAAGAACGCCGATATCATGTCGTACCCGTATGCCGTTGCTACGCTCTTGGCAAAATGGCATTCTGTCCTCACATCTCCCTCCCCAACGTCGTTGTCACATTGCACATGATCGACAACTCCGAGACTCGTATCTTCGTATCTCACAATCCAGACGACGAAATCAGATGTGCACTTGGAGAATCAATGAAAATGACGGGCGGCATAGATCCGAATGTTTTCGAATCATGGGAAGAAAAATGGAGACGTGCTCGGATGGATCACCTACGGGAGTTTGCGGAGAGCTGCCATTCGACGATGCATTACCATCCCCACCACTTCCCGT
Organism: Trichophaea hybrida; assembly: GCA_015178995.1. NCBI lineage: Eukaryota > Fungi > Ascomycota > Pezizomycetes > Pezizales > Pyronemataceae > Trichophaea > Trichophaea hybrida. Next base: position 127,745 of record WHVE01000161.1, read on the forward strand.
GGCTATGCTGAATGGCCTTATACGAGAATCGGACGGGTCTCGCGCCGACATACTGCAACGACTTCAAGAACATCTGTCGGAAAATACAATCAAACATCGGACTGGGTCTATTGGGCAAAAAGGCAAGAATTATGCGGAACCTATTCCAACATCAATCATTGCAGACGCTGCCAAGAGACCTGCTGCCATCGCATTCTCCGTTGCGATACGTGCAGACGTCGTGAAATATTTAGAATATATCTCATCAGATTACACCATCGTGCCCGCCATCGAGTCCAAAGCTGCGTGTCAACGATGTCTCTCCCACTTTTCCTCTGTGGAAGTAAGCAGAAATTTACATATCGACTTCGCCCAAATTCAATCCGTTTCGAGTTCGTCTTTCGTAACAAAGACCAATTGGGTTCGAATCAACCTCAATGCCCTGTTTGAAGGGAGACCGGTGTTGACAATCGAGAAAGAGAACGGACAGAACTGTTGAGCGGCGAGAGGGGGTGTGAGGTTGCGAGGTACCTTCAGACAAAGTTGGGGCGGAGGTCATGCAAAGTCGGCAAGCATGTCGAACAGAGAGAAAAAGGAGACAAGTCAGAACGAGGAGACCTGCAAGAAGAAGAAGGAGAGTGGTATGAGCGAGGAGACCTGCAAGAAGAAGGAGAGTGGCATGAACGAGGAGAAATACAAGAAGAAGGAGAATGGCCAGGAGACGAAAGGAATCCGAGCGAAGGTGAGGTGGGCAGAGGAAGCGACGGAAATGACAGAAGGGACGGAGAAGAGGGGCCGTCTATGTGTGAACTTGTGGATTATGCCGACTTAGAAGAACTAGGATGGGAATTGATTCCTGATTTTAAGCCAGGAAGCCAACTTAATAGAGATTGGTGCGAGGAGCTTATGAAGGTATTTGGGTTATCAAGAATCATGGGGTTTCTCAGCAATGAAGGGGATATGATTCTGTTTTCAGCAGAGGGTAGCTTCTACTTCGTTACAGAGACGTTTTCACGGGTCGTTTTACTTTCTCGTTCTGTACAAGGTGCTCTGAATGTTCTCCGAAAGTGTTCTCTTCCGGAAGGTCTGTGGCGACCCCCGGGACCATACGACGTTACTGCGAGAAATGTTGCACCCTAGATGTACTTTTAGTTATGCTATTACCCCTGAAACAATATCATGAAAAATACTATTGCTTAGGATTTAGACAGAAGCAGGGACCTATCTAAAATCTGCCCTTTGATGGGTGTTATTACCCTTGGCCAAGAAGTAGATGGGTTTTCATGGATTTAGTATTTTAGTATCAAATCGACAAAAATGGCCATGGAGTAACATTAGCTGAACGGAATCAAGTTCAGACAACGCAGCCTAATAGATTGTAATAAGTAGATTATTTCATGTCAAACAATAATTCTTATCAAATAAATTTTTGTGGAGTTGGCATAGGTGGATGGTAGGGGTAATAGGGGAGGGGTTCCATCAACCATACCATCTACCCATACTTACTCCATAAATATTCATTCGATACGGATGATTGTTTACACAAAATTATCTACTCATTGCGCTCTATTAGACCATATTGTCTGATTTTGATTCCATCCAGCTGATCTTGCTCTACGGCCATTTTTGTCCATTTAACACGAAACCCCGTATAAAACCCATGTAGGTTTTTGGAGAGTTAGAGATCCCATCCCATCCTTGACTTGTGGTTCAGCCTATATTTGCCTGAGTATGTTCTCCTTACAATAAAGGTACAAAGGGATCAGAACATAGGAGTCCATGGTAGTTGCAAAGAAAGACCATTTATTCAAAGTGTAGTTAGGTAGAGAAGTTCTTAAGAAATGCATAGATAGAAGTAATTTTTAGAGCAAAAGGAAAGAGGTGTAAAGACCTCTGGATTCTTCAAGGGTAGAGAGGCAACCTTCTTGATATGGAAAACAAGCCTTAACAATATATGTATTGGAAAGCCAATTCTTTTCACCTACAGTGAACACCTCTAATTCAACCCGTGGGATATAGCAAGAGCCGTAAGACTGACCGTCTCATGAAAACTTTCTGGTCAACACCTGGTATTATTTCAACACAGCATACATAATCCCCTTCGCCTGTGTGATCCCTTGCACTATCACATAGCCATAGAGCTTGGTACCCTCCCCACTGGTGCACCAGGGGTCTTTTTCCACCCAGAGGTTCTTCAGTTATTCATTTGTTTACAGCCAGCCGGCAGAAACGACACTTCACCAAACGGGCCCGGAAGTTAGAGTACTTATCTAACAGCAATATATCTTGTTATCAGGGTATCGTTACTTAATCCATTCGATCACAACTATGACGCAATTGGCACAGGCAGCGCGAAATATATAGACGCGAAATCCTAGTCTCGAGCGTGAAAGTACTGAGGATCCGAACCCGGCCGCGGCTATCCTCCTAAAGAAACTGCATCGTCCTTGATGTCATACCTCAAATTTTTTTATCACACAGTAGGGTTAAAGATTCCGCTAGGAAACCATGGCCAGACAATCCGGTAGATAGCTAACACTCAACTAAGTGCACTATGGTCGATATATTGTAGCAAAATCTAGCGCATTCAACATTACGGGGAATACCTTGTCAAGAATGAAGCAGTATGCGCTCACTCGGCAGCCTTCGTCCCACTAGTTTGTAAAAAAAACCCACCCAGTGCAAGCGAGATGGCAGACAACTTACACATCCATCCATGAATCGTGCAGCTCATCGGCGCTCTTCATCTCAGTCATCAGAAGCCATTCGAGCATGGTATATCACGCAATAGCTTGGCGTGCACGTGATATAATCACAATATTTCACTCGTGTCATGCCGGCTATCTGACTACTTATCCAGACGTGCTTTCTTCCAAGACGCGTATCTCCTTCCTATCTCTCCGATTACCACGAGTTTAGCCACAATAAAACCTAGTTACATTCAAAGCTGACTGTGGTTCGGTCTCGGCGGTCGCCACACCAACCAAATCCATACAACTATCGGGGATGCATCGGCGGCTACTCTACAAGCTCAACGCACAACCACAGTATTAGATTAGCAAAGTCCATTTTCCTCACAAACAATATGTAGAACCCAAAAACTCCCCAGGACTGGTCATGGATAAAACAAAATAAAACTTACCGTTTTCCCAGCAAGAATTTTATTTGGTTGGAGAGGAATTAAAGATGGTAATGTTGTATATGCGTGGTGGAGTGGCTTTCGGCAGTCATTCGCGCGTAGATATTTTGGCGAGCTTACGGTACATAAATTATGTACATGGGGTGGGTTAAACAAGTGAGGGGTTATCGATGACATATCTTTCTATGACGATCGCCTACGGATGGATATCGATGAAGAGGTCAAATATACGACGACGTTGAGATCGTTCCCGTCGTCGTGACTAGAGAGGCAGCTTACTCTACGTCCTTTGCTACCTCTCCCAACCGGGTTGGCAGAGGGAATCCGGAATGATGGCTGAGAGCACCGGTCAAAGCGAGGCGGTGGTGGATGTCAGAGCTCCGCTAATGATAGAGTTTGTGAAGAGCGAGGCGTGTGCAGAATCCGGTGTGGCTGGCATGTACACCGGACGACCCATACTGTTTGCGTAGGAATGGGATAATGGAATCATGAAACTACCAGAAGCAAATAGGTAGAACCAACAGCATGCATGCATCTCTAGTACTTACCCCCAATCCTCGAGTAGTCATTCTGCTGGTTAAAAATGCGTCTAGAACCCAAACCGGGCCCTTGCTACAGTATAGTTAGTTTGCCAACAAACCACGCTCCCGACGCTGGGGTTTTCGGAATTGAAGAAGAGCCACCACTACCACAACTTGCTCACCCTCTGCCTTGTCCCTATGCACATCATCACATTGTCTCCATTCAGCTATGTATCTGGGAAGTTAGCCGCCCCTTGTGTAGGTCTTCTCCTGTGCGTCCCCCCACCACTACCTCCAGCAGAATTTTGCTTCTGCCTACTGAGGTGTAGGTGGATCACACCTCATTGGAAGAAGAAACCTCACAGTCTCTCTTGAAGCCATTACTACACGTACACACGCATACTGTCTTCCGGCGTGGTATCTGTATGCGGGGGAGGGTATGTGGAACAAGCAGACGTCACCTGCACAGAGTGAGGTAATTTTCTTGGGAGGGCTGGAAGGGGAAGGGGGGTGAGTCGAAAACACACCTTGCATCTAACACTCCACGGTAGATTCCATTCGTTCAGGCGGACGAACATTCCATCAGCTGAATAGAATCTTCTCAAACATATAACTGTATGACATCACCTCCGACATAAGTGCACTCGAATTACACATATCAAGAAGGACCTTGTGTGTATGTAAGAAAGAGGGGAAGAGATTTGGGAGTGCATACTTCAAGTCCGTTCGTACATAATCACCTCACAAAATATTTCGAACCCATCAACATGCCACCGGAGGAAGAGGTGGGGAGGAGGGAATTGTGTGCCAGAGGCCTGGTATAGCCATTTCCTACTGCCGGAAGTGGTTGTGCTTGCATCAGCTTGCATGCCAGAGAGGTGTGATAGTCGTTTCCCACAGCTGGAAGTGGAGGGGTGGGGTGATGGTTATATACTGCAGACCTAATCCTGATGTGATATACCCAGACGTTTATGTGATATATTCATTTCCTATAAATTCAAGTGGTGGGGAAGAAAAATGCAGGTGGTTGCGTGATCTCAAAGTGATATAATCGCCACAGAAAGTGATGGGATCGAAAAACTGTGATCATCCAAGGTCATTATTTGATGGGGATTCGCTGTCTTGAGTTCTCACAAATATACTACTAATGAGGAATTAACCCCAAGGAGACTCTTCCCAGGCAGTATCATAGCTATATAGGCACGGCAAAGGCTATTCCCGTGGAAAAGCATGTAGGATATGCCGCTGCTTATCCCGTTGTTGAAACCGAGTACTTGTGGCGAGAAGCAGTTTCACTTCCATCGAGACGGATGATTTGTCAAACACTAAGACAGAGGAGCTGAAGATAACGGCATCCTTGGGTATTTCCCAATCAACAGAGGCACGAGGACGATATGTGCAAGGCTTTCGGGGTATGGTGCAGGAGAGGCAGTGAATGAAAATGAACCTCATGGGTTGTGACCCCCACCAACTCAGCCCTTATCATAATTACACGAAGTACTTTCCACAGTACTGTACTAGTCTCAGAGGAAAGTACGTCAGCTATCAGGAGGGTATGGGGGGAAGGAGATAGGGACAGTACGTTTTGGACCAAAGAGGGCTGCAGGGACACCTAAAGCTCACACTGGGGAAGTGCTAGGAGTAGGGGATAGAAGTGTAGTTAGTTGCCATGGCCGCAAGCGGCCGAATGCAATATGATTCAAACAAACAAACAAACAAGCTATCAGGAGGGTGTTTATGTACTAAATAGCTTATATTGTATATTTGATCCACTCTTGACCATTCGGAGGTTGAAAAACACTGTCAGCACAACAAAGTGCACTATCCTCGGTGGTGGGTGTAGTATGGCCTCTTCCGCCAGACACCAGACAGCAACTACCTTGTAAATGTGCAAAAACTTTGAGTGCAGATTTACAAGCCGGCGGGTGGCTCGCCCATCTCGTCTGCGGTGTATGGGCTGGTAGGCCGCGTATAACAGTACCGCACTTGTATGTACCTATTTCTCAATTCAGGACCTAGAACCCAAGTTATCAGCCTTGAATTGTAGCCTACCCTTTTACCCCGGAATAGCGGCAGCAACTTTGCACCTCATAGTACGGGCCTATCATACTGCCTCCAAGAGCACTACATCCTTAGTACCCATCTCTCAATTCCCGATCCTAGATCCCAAATTATCAGCGTTGAATTCCAGCCCTTCTTCCCAGAGTCTTGACCGGAGAAGCTGCGGCTAACTTCGCGACATCATGGCTAAATAAACGTGGTCTGGAGTCCTACATCCTTCATACCAATCTTCACTTTCCTATAAGCCATTACGCCCTTCTTCCCCAAGCACACCTCCTGACTGGAGTAGCTCTGCTAGTTAGTTACCTAGGCATACACAGAGGAACATAGTGTACACTAATTGAACCGTACGTCAGCCTGCCTAATTGCACTTTACACCCCGTAACGCTCATCGTCTGAGGTACATACCGGTGAATCTACTCGTCCGCGTGCTGTATATATACTTAGTACTAAATAATTAACTTATTTCCGTACTCCCCAATAAGCACCATAATCCCTTTCTTCACCAAGACATACATTTGCGTCCTAATGCTTATTTCTGCACTTAAGGCTGATTCCACGAATCTTCGAATCTTCGAAGCGTGGAAGCTTCAAGCGCCACACTATTTACGTCGCACGTAGCCACACGCCACAAAGCTACATATAAGCGCCGATCACGTGAACGCGCAGTATGAAAGTGCTAATCACAGAAGCATCATGGAAGGGTCAGCTGTCATTTAATGTTTCATCTCCAAGGCTGATATCCAATCATTGTTATGCAATAGAGCTAAGGGGAGGTGTGTCTATGATTAAGCATAAGCACCTTGCCGGCGTCGCGGCTCCGATGGGCTTTACGGATGAAGGGTGTTATCCAGAGTGAGCTATCTATATTGTATACTCTAGACATACATACCGAGGAATGAAGATCATAACGTAATAACCTACTCGTTACTCTGAAATATGAGTTGATATGACAAGATATCGCAAGCTAGATTGCGTGTTACAAAAGAAATTTAAAGTGATGACAACTGTACGGCAACAAGCAGAACATTGTATGTACCGACTTCCTGCAACGGTTGGCAATTGTGTAGCCTGCTGATATACATTCATACTAAACCACTCAGTCCATCCCGTCAGCCAGGTAATGTTGCATGGCGTCTATAGTTAGTCGATCTTCAGAAGAACAATACTAAGACCCCTCGTGACCACGGCAACTAACGCCCAGGTACGAGCCAATGGTTTTTTGCGAGAAAAAAAGATAATTGAGAAGAAAAAGAGTACACAGAAGACGGAGAATTCCAGTATGTAGCTTGATGCCTTAAAGTAGGGTCAATAAAACATGCAAGCCTATTGAAAGACATCTTTTTGTTTTCACCCTTATATAACCGTTTCAAAAGACGTGATATAAGACTGATATAAGTTGCAATTTGATAGGCTTACATTTTGTTTTATCGACCCATGTACATTACATACGTACAACAAATAATAGATTAATCCCAGTTATACTCTCGCCCAAATTACGCTGGTTACATAGATGGAGGAAGTGAAGTTGGTCTCGAGCCTAATTAGAATTCCGAAGTTAGCACTTGATGAGGCGGATAAGTACGAGATAAAAGTAGAACATGACTGAGTTAACCCACTTCTCAAACCTACTGTATTCAGCCCTATTTGGTGCGCATCTTTGTTTCTTGTTTCCGTTTCTCGCTTTCGGCGGCGCAGTGACATCAACTAGGCGAACGAACGTTTGGCGTCACAGAAATTGCCTCGTTGTCAGATTTCTAGTTTTTCGCGGCACAAGGCCATAGACCAAGCAAACCTCTTCGGCGGCACGAAGTTGTTCGTGCCCAATCTATTTCGCGGAACAAGGCATCAAACAGTGTTCATGTACCAATTCCAAGCCCTATCAAATCGAAGGTCATGCCATTTCTCACCGATATCAATGATTCAATCTCTGTTTCAAAGGAAATGGCCACGTTACTGTGCAGTGTACTAAAGATCAAAAATAGCCAAGGTTCGACGTCTTCCATAGGAGGCTGCTTCAACACTTACCGGCCAGTCATTAGCTTTCGCAAAGTCCTTCCTCATGGCCTTAGCTTGAGATGGTTTTGCCGCCACGCGCCTGGGTTTCGTAGTAGCAGTAACAACACATCGCGCTTTAGCTGTACCTCGCCGGTGCAGACGATGCTTGATCGATTAAGGCGGCGTCTACGTGGTACTCGAATGCCACTTCCGCTGCATGCTGTAATGGAAATCCAATAGCTTTCCCTCGGAGGTAGTCACATGCGTACTGTGCTTTCCAGGTGTACTCTAGAGTACATGCTTGGGACTGCCGGGATCGAAAGTACCTAGGAGCACTATACCGTGTGCTGTTCACTCCCAGCTTGTGATCCTTAGTGTTGTATAGTACAAAACAAACAAAGCCAGTACCAGAACAGGAAGTATGTGTACACTCTTCTGATCCGCGTATTTCGCGGTTGCGTTTACTCCCTTCATCTGGAAAAGCAAAAACTTGCTCCCTTTCTCGGACCTAATGCATCCTGATTGTGAAAGAGTAAGGAACGCAACGCTTGTCCATTGGCTTTAGCGTGGGAAGGCAACAACAATTTATGCATGGTAAGTCCGCTAACCGAATTAAACCCAGCGAACGGAAAACCGTTCCTCCTCACATGACGGGCGTGAATCGCGTTCGCCCGCCTCTTTGGGATTCCCTCCCCCCTATTCAACACATTTTTCCGTTGCGTTGGTGATCTGAGAAATTGTGATTGTTATCTTCGGTTTTTATCGGCCCGGTGGTAGTGGGGGGTCCTGCAACATGAGTAAGAAAGAAAGCGAGAAGCCCGACCACCCGTGTCTTGGGCGGGCAATAGTAGTACTTATCCGTTTGTTTGTTGTAGATAATTGCTTTCATCTAAGGATGCCGTGTCTTGTCTTGGGATAACCGTAGATACGTAATCGATTACTGTGGCCGCAGTGTTTCTGGAAACAATAATAATCGTCGCAGGTATTTTGGATTCGGTCGCTCTGTGGCGGTGAGAGAGATAGCGGTTTCGCGATCGTAGATCCTCAGAGAGATTCTGCACCGCATTCGCGTCTATTGCGTTTATGGTGAGGCATATAGATGTCCGAGCGTTGGGTGGTGGGTGTGGAGCGGGGGTTGTGTCGATCGCGTTGGCGAGATAGCCAGAAGTTACGGTAGCCCTGCAGAATCGTCAATGACTGGATCCCATGCGAGCCAGGTGTCGCGGTGGGCCGACGGCGTAGGAATAATTGCACTTGGCCAATCCACGGGTGGTGGTAGTGCTGGTAGTGGTAGTGGTGGTGGTGGTGGTGGTGGTGGTGGTACCGATCCCAGCTGTTGTTCTTTCCCACTCCCGCTGGAACATCCAATCCATTGGGTACAAAAGGTATCAGACAACCCAGTGACCACTAGCCACTCAACACCATCATCGCCTGCTCATATTTAGACAGTCCCTCTCATTCCCTGTTTCTCGCTGAGTGTGCGGGAATTAGCTAGTCTACTTAACGACCTCCACATCTTGCTTTTTTGTTGCTGGGCTTTCGGTCGAAGTGACATATATCATATGCTTCCCCTCCTCCTCCTGCTTATCAACCTCATTGCCTTCGCAGCATCCAGCACCACTATTACCACCACCACGACTCCCCTCGACCATTCCGCAACAGCGAAAAACAGTGCGAGGTGGAAAGGATTGGCAACACTATTTTTCGGCTGCTTATCCCCACTCTTCATCAATATGGGCCAGAAACACTCTTCCACCATATCCTACCCGCTACCATTCGATACGGAAATGGACGCAGCACAGATTTTCCGTGCGCTGGAATACGTCAGTCGAGACCTACGGAGGAAGCGGTTGCACGTACACCTGATAGTCGGCGGATCATCATTGCCTTGTCTAGTCCACAAGACAAAACCCACCTGGTATTTACCTCGTCTTTTGAGTGCAACCACAACAACTAATAAATCTTACAGCAGCGGATTAAACCTCGTTTTCGTCACCCCCCCTTCACCAAAAACCCTCACAATTCTGACCCGTTCCGTGGGTCGAGCACAAAAACTCTTCAACCTCTCACAAACATGGGTAAACACAACACTCGAAGCATCGATTCCTGCAGAGCTACGCGACGACGTGATCTACCGCACGCTTCTACAAAACGACATCGTGTTCTCAAGCGAAGGCCTAACCCTCCTTGCTCTCGACCACTGCTTCGCCCTAAAAAGCACTCTCGACCGCCTCAACCGCGGGTCTTGGGATGCATCTTTCGACGCCGCTGTCGATATCCTCCGACGGCTTGTGTACATCTCCCGCGGCCGACCAATGACCCGTGGGTATATTCAGCAGTGCTACAGGAGTATTGAGATACCAGATAACACGCTACTACGGCTGAATGCGGAGTATGAGGCGATGTACAACCAACGTGGAGTGGTGGGGGTTAACGACGAATATATTGGATGGAGAAGGGATGGGTTGACATGGAGTGCCGAGTTGGAGGAGTATGGGAGGGAGCTGTCGTTTAGTTTGAGTCGGAGCAGCAGCCCAGCAAGTCAACGGAGTAATTGGGAGGATAAACCATTACCAGATCCGCCTCGGGGAGATCGGGATACGATTAGGGAGATATTTGCTGGTCCAGCCGGAGGAGGAGGATTCTTCTAGGGCGATTTTTGGAAACGGCGTTACACGCATTCTGGGTTGCGATATCAACATACATCGAGTTGGGTCAGTACCGATATGCAAGCGAACGGATTCACCCGCAACGTTCCAGTCATTTCTGTCTCAGACAGTAGCGGCGATGTAATTTGGGCATCATTGCATTTTGGTTTTTTATTTTCTTTTGCCTGCGGGGTGTTGCATTTACTCATTCGTATTCACCTCCGGTTGTGAAGGCAACGCACCTGGGATGATTGGATGGCCCAACACACCGGTTTAGCAATGATTGGTTGGGTTGGGGATGGGAGGGGGTGTTTTGCTTTTTAGTGGTGTGGTGGGCTTACCTCGCCGCTCGGTAACTTTTGGCTTGTATATATTTTTGGCAACACCATTCATCCATGTGCAGGATATGGCTTGCCTTCGTTTATTTTGGGTTTAGACTTGGGGGATTCTTTGAAGCGGGGGAAGGTTACATAGCATTGCACAAATCATCATGTACTTAACCATTTTTATTATCTTATTCTTTAAATGTTTAATCCCGAACCCCCATCCAATCCCTTTGAACCGAAAGCACAAAAAAAAGCCGTTGTGAGAATCCTATTTCTAAATTTGTGTTTCCCATCTGCGCCGTCATCATGGTTAGTGATCCGCCACCAGGTGATCAGAAATAGAGCTTGTGTGAGTGGGTGGGTGTGCGTGGTGTAACCCACCCCGAGACGTCACTTCGGCGGCGTAGCACACCTAAGTCAGCTAACCGCAGCAATGCGGCTATTCGTCCCCCCTCTCGCGTTTATTATACACCGGGCGGGTCTTAAGCTTTACTTCATGGCATATTACTGCCTACTAGCTAAGTAATCTCGTATCCAAGGCCCTGTATGATACCGAGGCTAAAGGCAGAAATTAATCCACGATAGTCCGCGGCTATAGATATCTGTGCCACCTACGCCGCCCACGCCATGATCGCTAATGAGATGAATAGGGGATTGCGATGATATCCTTAGGATGCGATGCAGAGAGGCGGAAAGGCGGGATGGCGGGTAGAGGTGTTTCCTGCCCCGGCGGGCATAGTGTATTTAAGGACGGAAGAAGCAGCGGGTAGTAAACATCTGGAAACAGTTGTAAGGGTTACCTTTTGAGGATGAGGGATGAGAGGATGAGCAGTTTTAGTTTTCCCAAAGAGAGAAGTACAGAGCGAGATCACGTTAACATGTCTTGATATAAAACGAATTCGAAAAGAAAGTATGGCAACCTTTCAAAGTACGCTAGATTAGCCACTAGAGCATATCGTGGCGCTCCCGTACTGTAGCGAGCGTGATGCTGCGGACGCGGTTTTTCTTGTGATAGATTTTTTTCCATACCGAAAATGACCAAGAGTGGGCGGAAACCTCTTCGGCCGGGGCTTTTGTGACGCGTGACGTCCGAAGCATTGCGCTCGCTACAGTATGTTAGGTAAATGTAGTGTACAGATTTTCGTCTCATTCGCTCGCACATCCATCGCGAAGCCAGAAAGGATGTCTGGTACACGTATCACAGGCCTACCATCCTAGATCTCAAGACTTCCAGGACCGAAAAACCCTTCGTCACGTGCGTACATAACACCGATTTCGACCACCTCCGACCAACCTTCTCCTTACTCAGGATCAGTGCCCACCTTGGGATCATACTGGTTTCAATACGACTACCAGGTAGGTGTGTGGATGATAAAAGAACTTCTGAAAGACTTTGATTACCGTTGAAATGACTCCGAATTTGGTATCACCGGCCTCGAAAGCCACTGGATGGCGGCTGGTTGACGGAGACGAAATAATTATTTAATGATGATTTTGAATTAACCAATTTACGAAACGTTTGGGATCCTGAGTTCCTTGCATATGTACTAGTAGTACAGGGGGTGGGTTACCACACATTCCCATGTGCTGCTGACGGCCAGTTTGGAGCCGGATAGTTCTGTAGAAAATAGATGAGCGAACTTACATGACGAATGTACTGCACTGGCCAATCTTATCCTGCATCATCCGTACATAGCTCAGCCCTTAATAACGGAAAGGAGCTCGAGGGTCTTCAGTATGTTATGAAACTCTCCGCGTATGTAATTGATTCAAATTCATTTCGACACTCCCCTTGCTGACAGTACTTGGCCAACAGAATTATCTGACTGCAGATGCAGAACTTAATACAAAAGTAAAGAACAGCAGATGCAAATTTCATATATTGGCTTTATATGTTTTAATTCCCTCTATTTGGGTGTTTGGACAGTGTGCAGTGCTGACAGTAAATTGGTGTATCAGACATACAAGATGCATATGGCTGACTTAGGCGGCGTATGTGTCGCTGGGCATGGTGAGGAAGCACCGAAGAGACGAACAGGGAGTTTTACCCGTAACTGACGCAGGCTTAAATCATAAGATTGCCCTGTTGCTGACTGCTGGCGTCCACCAATACTATTGGCACTGCAGACATACTGGACTGCAGCAGACACATGAACAATCGAAAGCTGCTACATGTGTTCTGGATCGGTAATTTCATCTAGTTTTGGGTTATCCGACGAACTTGGGACTATCCAAGCGGTGGGATGGTGGAGTAGAGTTGATCCAAAGTCACTGGGGTTGATTCAAAGTCACCTGTTATAGTGATTACTTTTCCAGTACGAGTATCACTCGTTACAAACCTGTAGCCATTTCGTGGAGTGATCCGTGCTCCAGAGAGTGGTTATACCTCGACTACCAAGTGACACAGTCACTTCGTCACGCCTTTGTTTGCATTAAGCGCGAGAAGATGAAGATGATCTATTTTCGACTTTGTCCTGGCCGGCCTCGGAGGACTTTTCGGGATCCAAGGTATCTAAATGATTGGCCATCTGACAAAAGACGTGGATTTATATGGAACTCAGCTAAAATCCAGTCAGGGAGGTTGTCCATATGGAATTCTAAAGAAACTGAAACGAATAATGTACATACGATATCATCTCCTTCCATGTTACAATTTGCAGCCGGGCTTTACTTGATCTTATCCAATATACACACAGAACTCTTCCTCCCTAAGATTTCCCTGTTTCGCGAGCCACATCGTGTTCTCTTGTCCATGTCCAATGTCAGGTCGTGCGAAATTGTTCCGTTTCTAATAACCAAGTTGTCAGCATGCCTATAATAACACAAAAAAGGATACAGATAAGCCAGCTAGTCCGCGCTGATAAAAAACTTTATAATTATCTGTGCCACCTACGCTGTAGATACTCCGGCGACGAGAGAAATGGCGCTTCCGGGCCCCGTTCCGTGAAGGGCCAGGATGTTCATGAAGGCGGGCTCTCGTCATACCTAGATGCCTCTGACGTCCAGCTATAGTACATGAAACAAAGGGAAGATATATACAGATACATATTGCACTTGGTATTGATAGCCGTTGAAGCTCCTCCCTGAAGCAGTGCTGGGCAAAGATACACAACGGTGATTGATGCTGTTTATTTTTCAAGCCCCACACCTCTACTGCGAGAGATACAGGACGCTGGAGGTGGGACAAATTGGCCTACTTCTCTCCTCAATCAAGAATAAAACTGTGGATTGTTAAAGTAGACAAAATTGAACAGAGCCAGAGTTAGAGCTAGAGGTCTCATTGTACTGCCCTGGATCTAAAAAACCTACGAGACCACAACCGCCGACGAGATTATAGGCGACGATAACTCTGTACCACTCTCCGGCCCTCACATCACATCATATCAGTGTCATGATCGCAATGAAAAAGAAGCCTCCAAACATACTACGACAGTTAACAGATTAGCGAGTGGCACAGTGACTTCGCCACGTTCAGTTTCGTTTAAAGCTTATTTTCATCATGGCTATTTTTCGCCTACGCCCGCATCTCAGCCAGTCCGCAGTGGAAAAAAAATACTCGGAGAACTTTCTTCGGCAAGCCACCAACGGGAGTGTTGATGGATCCGGGTATCCATAAATAGATTGACACATGCAGATATGACGAGATGAGATGCATCGATGAATGGGAGCTAGTAAATCTAATCTAGGCGACAACACGCGGCGCCGGCGAGGACGAGACGAGACGAGATATGAGATATACTTAGATGCCCCGGAACTTAGTAAGAAAAGTGTGGGTTCAAGCATCAATTGCCCTCCGGCTTCTATATGTATATTTTTTATCATGCTTACGAAACCCCGTCCGTTCACACACAGAACATCGAACTTACTCATGATCACAGTTTAAATTTACTAAAGACACTGACTGTTTCCTGCCCTCCTGACACAAATTTGGGGGAGATTAAAGTATGACAGGATACGTATGGCAGTGCATAAAGGGTCTTCAAGAACGTAGAAGTGAAGAAGGGCAACCAAATACACCTTGGCAGGATTTGTGCTGTAAGGTGCATATATCGCACACATTCTGGTACTGTTATGCCGTTAGACATACGTGTGATGAGCTCGTGAACCATACTCAAGTTCGTGAATTGGGCTGAAAGTTTGCAAAGCAGCCGCAACAGTTCGCGAACAAGCGGGCGAACTCGCTAACCAGACGGAACATACACCACCCATAAAGTAAATTATCAAGGCCAGCCAACTACTTCTTCCAATTTCAATTTCCAGTCGGGTTTGTAGAATCAAACCTCAAGATGGATCGGGAAACCTCCGGACTATCCAACTCGCGCCTACTGATCTATTATTACGGTACAAATATCACTCGCTTCTTGAGATAAGCCGGAGCTGTACCGCTAAGTATCACTTGAACCAGGGTGCGCCGCACTATGATGTATCGGCATCCAGGGCTCTTAATCATCGCACCGTCGATCACACCATATGAATAGTTCTGAAGTTCTAAAATTATGAACTGGTTGAGTTTATATGTGGGCGTATGCGGCCATATGGGTACATATTTAAACTTGCATGGCACAGCACTCAGGGATCTCATGATACCTCTTGTCGCATATGCTGATTCCGTCTCTTTACCACGCCCACGGCGAGGAATTCGATGTACTATACAAGTTCTTGATCTTCTTACGGGGCAATCACTATAATCCCAAATACATCCCTATTCGTCAACGAAATAGACCACATGAACTGGGCGTTCCGCTCTTGTGCAGCCTTATACACCCCGGCTCCCCTCCGGACTATCCACCATCCAACCAAGACCTTTTGTCGCAATGAAGTTGGAGAGAAAAAATTTCATCATTTTTTCCTAAATGCATGAAGGCTGGTAACAAAGTACAAAAATTATGTTGATTGATCTTAGTGGTATTATATATAGATGTGAGGGTGGTGTATATGTTTTGCGCACTAACTAATTTCTGGGGGTGGTATGGAATATTGAGCTGCATTACATGTGGTTCGTGAAGGTTCAAAGGCTACGGCTTGTAAGGGAGCTAAGGAAGGGGTTGTGGAGAAGGAATAGGAGGAGGAGGGGGAGGAGGAGGAGGAGGGGGAGGAGGAGGAGGAGGAGGAGGGGGAGGAGGAGGTGGTGGTGGTGGTAATGGTAGGAATGGCGGTCACCGCAGTGTTGCCACTGTGGAGCATTTTCACCAGTGGTAAGTCTTCACTGTACCTACTCTAAGTTAAGCCCACTATCAGTTGGCTGTGGCATTCCCAAGGAATCCGTCACTACCAACAAGAGTCCTGACTACTGCACATACTCAATACAATACCAGTATATCATTATGATACGCCAAACAAGTTGGGGAATTTTTCACATGCCTCATCGCGGCAAAAAGTCTTGGTTGGATAGTGAGTTGGAGAGTCCGGAGGGAAGCCGTATACACCCACCAATGTCTGCTCTACATGCAGTCTCCCGGTCGAAAAAACTCCCCAAAACCGCGCTAACTAGTCACCTGGACCTTCACCAAACCTGTCTATGCAGGCACCGGGGAATTTTATGAGTTTTTTTATCTCATCTTTGCTTTAACGACTCTTTGGGTGTGATATCGTATGATGCAAAAGCAATAGGGTGCTATTCAATCTCCCAAATTTCGTCCCGACAGATTCAAGCGCACCTTTAGCGCATATATTAAGCACGTCGCTAGCTCTCTTTCTCTATTACAAGCACTTCACTACTTCCCTATATTTGCCCAAGTCTTCCCCTGGGTCCCATCCCACTTACTTTCAGTTCCCCACTGTAAAATCCCTTCCTCCCACCTCGATTTCACCTGATTCCCCTGATTCCCCTGATTCCCCTGATTCCCTTGATTCCCCTGGTTCCCCTGGTTCCCCTGAATACCCTCCACCCTCCCTTCCCCTCTCATCTCCCCCCTCCCCACCGCCCTCCCGTGCCCCTCCACCCCGGGCCCCTGCAAAAACCAAACATTAACACTCCCGCCCCACCCCGCTTCCGCCATCGTCTTCCTCGTCCCCAACATATACGTACCCCCCGGCGCAAACCCTCCCTGGACCCTATTAAGCACCTGAATCTTTGACCCCTGCCTTCCTCCCAGCCTCTCCACCAGTTGTCCAATAGTGTCGTTCCTTGGCAGGTTCAGCACATGCACGACTTTACAGTCTGCGTCTCGGACTGTGATTTTTATTGCTAGGCCTGAGCGTTTACCGGTGGGAGCGGGGGTCCAGATTGTAGATAGGGTGGGGGCCGTGGGGATGGAGGATGGGGGGAGGGAGTGGAGGAGGTAGTGGTGGTGGCGATTTGGGCCCAGGATTTTGGGGGGGTGGGAGGGTTGAAGAGGGCTTCGTCGGTGCGGGGGGCTGGGGTCGGGGAGGTGTATGTTCGGGGCGCAGGAGTGGGGGAGGTGTATGCCCGGGGGTCTGAGGGGGCAGGCGTGGGGGAGGTGTATGTCTGGGGTTTAGGGGGTCGGAGTAGTTTCGAGGAGGTTCGGGGTAGTAGTTAGGTGTGGAGTTTACTTGTGGCACTTGAGGTTCCTGCTGCTGTTGTGGTTGGGGGGTAGGACGAGGTGTGGCAGTGGCGCCAGGCGCAAGGAAGTATTTCCCACCTGGAACTGCGAGGTCCTCCCAGAACCGGCGGGTCAGGATTGAGCCGCCGTAGTCGAGGACATCCCAGCCGCCGGGCGCGGGTGTGGACTCGGATTGCACACAATCTTGGAGGAGCTCGTCCGCGATTTGTTGGAAGTCCTAAGGGGTTAGTTAAGGAGGAGGAAGGAGGAGAAAGGAATACCGTGAACCGCCGGATACGTTCGAAGGGGAGAGCGTAGGCACGCCAAGTACCCGCTTGGTGGATGTGGAGGTGGATGGGGGGAGGTTTTTGGGTAGAGGCCATGATGTGATTGTGTTGGACGTAAAGGAGGAGGAGTTTGAGGTTTAGAGGGAGTACGCGCAGAGAGGGGGAGGCATGGATGAGCCTCATATGTCGTGTCACATAGGACACGCAACTGACATGGCGGGGTGGTGCATCGCCGAGAATCACAATTCACATTTTGGCTGAAGAATTGTGCTTTTGCAATAGCTGCGAGATTCAGAATAGAGTATCTTTATAAAATAATACACGGAGACGACACTATATTAAGGTGTATAAGAAACTCACCGGTATTATGCATAGAGGCATGCGTTATTCCAAATTATTGATTCCGAGTTATGTAGAGTGACTTGCTTCATGACTTTCTCACTCGTCCTCAATGAGAATGTGGGTGAATTCTTGAGTCAAGCCTTGGACACGGTTTAGGGTAGGAAAGACCTGCGCGAGGTTGAGTCGAATCGGCGGGCACTCAAGTTCGAATGTATTGGTGAGTTTTTGCGAGCGAGGAGGTTAAATGTACGGTTAGTGTCTGGAAGTTATCAGTATCATAAGCCCGAAAGTGCGCTCATAATCTATGGGAGGAACCGTGTGCGTGTATGTTGTAGCGTACAGATGAGAGGGAGAGGGGGGGAGGGCTGCTTATCTACACCGTGTGTGGGAGCAGCAAGTGCAAGTGCACCTTTATGCAACACATAAACCAGCATCCGCCTCCTTTTCACCGACGAAGATACAGGGTACAAGAGCAGTCTGGACCATTCTGATCTGTATATGGCTTTTTATTCTAACTATTCAAGAGGAAAAGGTAAACATAGCTACGATCGTTACTTCCGGCAACAAGAAGAATTAACGTTCCAAAGTCCCATGCAAACTTCTACCACCGCATGTTGTCCGCGTCTTCTGATGACGTACAAACACCCACCAGTCCTCAACAAACCAAATAACATCCAAGAACTCAAATGTACTTATACTCCTCACTTTCATTCCTAATCCCCTCAAGTCTCGCCAGACTTAATCCACACGTATTCCCAGCCCCGGATCCAATAGCAACACGTCCCCCCACTTCCCACCCAACATCAATAATATCCATCAAGTTCGGGGTAATATATATCACCCTCATAAGTGTAGTACTCGTCAACTGACATCCACGGTGGGCGTTTGAAGCGATTAACGCGATTAGGGCGATTGGGACGTTCGTCCACAACCTGTTCTGCCGTCGTAGGAGGAGGGGGGACTACACTGTTGACAGGAGCCACCGCTCCGCCGTCTCCCGTAGTGGGTGGGTGTGTGTTGTCCGTACCACCGGTACCCGTGAGCACCATCTGTCCCGGGGCGCTCGCTCCCCCACTGCCCGTCGTAGTCGGAACCACATTTCCCGCGTCTCCCACCCCCTGATCCCCCTCTCTCGTTAAATCCACAACTCCCGCCACCGTAACATTCCTCGCCGCGGTCACAACCCTCTCCGCCTTCCTCATCCTCCTCTTCTCACTCCTCAGTCTCTTCCTCTCCAACCACGCCTCCAAATCCCCATGCACCACCCCCGCCAACTTCCTAACCTCTCGTTCATCAAACATCCTCGTATAAACCCCGACACAATAATACGCGCCCCAATTACACCTCGCCTTCAACATCTCCGCCGAAAGCCCATAGGTCATTCGTGCTTTCGTCAGGGTGATTTTTTCCGGCCATTGGCGGGCATCGCAGATACGGCAGCAAGGGATGAAGTTAAAGATTTTCGCGACGGCGGTAGTTTTTGTGTCGCAGAAGCGGCAGCGTTTGGTGGTATGTGTGAGGTATGTGCGGCGGGAGTTGGTGGGGGGGATGAGTTTGGGTGCTGTGGAGGGGAAGCGGGAGAGGAGGCGGTGGAGGAGGTGGGTACAGTGGGATTCGACGGTGGCGAGGAGGGAGGGGGAGACGAGGGAGAGGGTGAGGAATGGGTGATCGTAGATGAAGGAGGGGCGAGGGAGGTCGAGGTAGCAGAGGATGGAGTATTGGACGTCGAGGGGGAGAGTGTCGAGTGTTGTGGGTGGCATGTTGTGAGGTAGTGGAGATGGAGAGATGCCGACGTGATAGTGAGTTGGGAGATGATCGAGATCTTATCTTGTCGAGATCGTATCTTATCGAGATCGTCAACGAGATACGGGGGTTGTTGTTGGAACATATCAATCCACACTTATCAAGGGCCGGTAGCTCAGTTGGTAGAGCATCCGTCTAGTATAGGAAGGTCCTAGGTTCGACTCCTAGCCAGTTCATTCTTTTCCGTGGCTCAACAGTTGTACAAGAGGGGTGGAAGAGCAACGGCAAGAACAAACCACACGACAGCCAGCATATGCAGTTCACTGTTTCTTAATATTGCCGTTGCTGTGGAAGTGAACGATGTTGATGATCTCGTAAACCAGACCCATATTTTTGTAAGTAAGCAACGAGCGTCAAAGTCTGGGCCACGAGATCACGATGTTGATAGATAAGACGAAATACAGCAACAACCCGGCAACGCAACATATCACAGCATCATTAAGGCCCGAATTAATTCCCCACCACCACCTCTCCCATACCACATCCCGCAATGCTCAACACACAACACACCCATTGCAACTACTCCACATCAGCACCACTCACTCAGGGGTAATAAACACAAAAAAAAACACCTACCATGATCTCTCTCTACACCTCGTCCCTCTTCTATGCAACGCCATCTCCTGCTTATTAAAGAACCTCTCACAACTCTCACAAGTATGAACCCTCGAATTATTATGCTGCTTCAAGGCATTTTCATTTGCAAAGCCTCTATTACAATCATTGCACCAATAATAAAAATTATGAACCTGTGAATCAAGATGTTGGTCTAGAGCGCCTCTATCGACAAAGTATCGATTGCAGTCGTAACAGAAAGTATGCACCGCGGAGCGGTTGTGTTGCCACAGTGCATTTTCATCTATGAAGTCTCTCTGGCATTCTTCACAGGAAGGGTGCCTGGCGAAAAGGAGGTGTTGTTGGAGGTCGTGTTGAGTGTAGAAGTTGGAGTTGCATAGCCTACAGTGCCAGGCCATGTTGTGGTTGTATGGAAGAGCTCTGGTGATAGTTTTGGATATATGGGAAGAGCGTTGGAAATAGAGCGCGAGAAAGGAAGGAAGGAAGGAAGCGGGGTGAGTCTATGGGGTTTAATTATAATTACACGAAACACGAGGAAGTGGGGGGTGCATGTGCAGATGCACAGGAAGTCAGATTCAGAAAACAATATAGCACCACCTTATCAATTCCCTGCGCATATGATCCGCCGATACTCGTACAAAAACGCGCGGCCGTCCTTCCCATCATAGCACTCTACAGTTGAAGCAAAGCATGGAATAGAGAAAATCACTAACTACAGGGGAGTTGGCGTAGTTCAAAACCTTGCAATCAATCTCCCACCGCTAAAATCTCTACTCTCCCACATTCATCCAAATCTTCTCCAGAGCGGACTGAAATCAGAAGATTCAAGCATGCCATCAAGCTCAATTGTTGGAGATCTACATGTTGTGTGGAACCACACTCTATCCTGCATACTGATATAATACACATCTTCCAGCATAAGCAACGAATGGTGGGAGATCCATAATGAAACTGACCCATCATCCTAGAGAAGTGTGCTCTGGCTGACTTGGTACTAGCTATACAACCAGTACACTCACAGAGTGCGAAGACACATATCAACAACCCCTTAAGAGTCCCATAACACCACCCATATATTATATATCCGCCCCTAACTCTCTTCACATCAGTTACAAACCTCTGCTTGAGTATTAGGTCACAACGGGCTGTGTCCTACCTTTATACCCTTTCCATCTACCTATCAATCATGCATCGCATCACGATGTTGCCTCAGCGCATGCCCATGAACAAACTCCCTACCGCAATCATTGCAAGAATAATCCGACTCGGAGCTATGTCTAGCATCCCGATGTTGTTCCAGCGCCGTCTTATTAACAAAATGTCTTTCGCATTCATCGCAATAAGTATGCAGCGGCGAACTCAAATGCTGCTCCAACGCATGTTCATCTCCAAAGCTCCTATCACAATCATCACACGTATAATCTGGACTATGTTTGGCATCCTGGTGTTGTTCTAGCGCTGTCTTATTAACAAAATGCCTCTCGCAATCATCGCAATAAGTATGCAACGACGAGCTCAAATGCTGTTCCAACGCACGCTCATCCCCAAAACTCCTATCACAATCCTCGCATGTGTAATCATCATCATCATCGTTATGTCTAGCCTCCCTATGCTGTTCCAGCGCACGTTTGTTGACGAAATGTTTCTCGCAGTCGTCACAGTATGTATGAACTGCGGAGCTGAGGTGTTGCGAGAGCGCATGGTCGTTTAGAAAGTACCTGTCGCAGTCTTCGCAGACGGGGTGGTTGTTGGAGGAGGATTCTCGGTGTTGGTTTAAGGCTTGTTCACTGCCGAAGCTCCGGTCACAGGGGACGCAGTGCCAACGCTCCATTGGGTAGTGAAAGGTTATGGCTTTAGGACTGAGGTTTGAAAGGATGGAGACCAACTGTTTTTGAGCTTCAAGACGTCGGCCTGGTGCGTGTTGAAGCAGAACTCAAGGAACGAAGCGGGGGTATCATAAGTCAATACATAGGATCACACAAAGCATTGCGGTGGCGTGGGTTGTGACACTTTACGGATCTGAGATCCCTGTTCCCCATACAACATAAAATATGCAGTTCCAACGGTTGGATAGAATTCTTAATAGTTGAGTGATTTCGGGGTTGGGGTTGGCACAACCGGCCACAGATCGCAAGCTCATGGACTAGCTCTTCAGAAAGGAGCCTGTGAGTAATTTACGCATTGGAGCTTGAAATAGAAAGATAACTAAGTTATTCTGTTGGTTTTTGAAACATGTTGGAAGTAGGATGCAATGGAAACTATGGATTGGGCATGAATTCTCACCTATATTATTGTCATATAAGTATTGGCAAGAAAAAGAAACCACATCCGGATAGCACTGCAATCTTTTGTCAAACTTTCCACTACGGTGTTATCAGTTTAAAAAAACCAAATGGACAGAGCTACACTTTGTAATGCACTGCTGGGTAACCCAGATTCCCAGAAACCTTGTGACAAAACGTCTCGCAGAAGAATGTCACCAACAGAATGTCACCGCGGAATAATATCTACAAATCGATCTAGAAACTACGCCCAACGTAGAGTAAACAGGTTGAAATAAGCTCTCCATACTGCAGCTGGCAGCATAACGTCTTAAGCTTATCTGAATCCACTAGTGTTTCCCGATTGCTTCAGTTTCGAACTACAGAGTTAAGAATATCTCCACGGAGGTTTTGTGGTGCGCAGTCTATATTGCGATGTGTCATGATAAGGGTGGGATTTCATGACTGGTTTATGACAGGTACGGGAAATCGAATTCACTATTAGTAGATTTGTTTCTGTAGTTGAGTGCTGCAAATAATGTGGAACTGTTTGTATTGGAAGATGTAGTGGATCCGGAATCGATGCTACACATGCATACATCTGTGACGAGCGTTCCAGAGATGATTCCGAGAAATCTTCTAGCTTCTCATGATCCAGTTTGAATGCTTATATTTCTTTCCTCGAGTATTCCCGCCTTGATCTTACGACAACCCACGGCTGCTGAAAAGTCCCGATGTCGTCAAGGGATGTGTCGGGAAAATGATAATGTAGGTCAAGAACCAGGTGATCGTAATTCTCACACCACCATATATCTGCCTCAATACAGCGCCGTCTTAATATGAGGTTGAAATAAGCTTTTCCGCCCTAATAGCATAATCTTACTCGAAGAAGTTTAATGTGCCACCAACGATAATTTCTAGTGTCAATCCGCACAACAGGGTTAGGGGATCTCTGTAGAGATATCGTGGCAGTCCAGTGGGATAGCTTGTGCTGGATTAATATTTGGTCATGTTGTAAGTTCCGAGTTCCCCTATAAAGGCAGAGGTTAAATGCTCAGTCTATCGCCGATTAGAGCACGAAATTTTACCATCTAGAGATTACCAAAAAGAGCAGCCATCTTAATATCTATTGCATCCACATTTCTACCCACATATCTACCTCAATCCCATTGTCCTGCTCGCTGCCTCACCATCGCCATAGCCCTCCTACACGCCAAATGCTTCGCCGCCGACTTCGCCGCCGCCGCCGGGCCCATAACCGGTCTCTCCCCCAGACGTACCTCACAAATCCACCTAGGATCATGCTCAAACCCTCTCTTTATGAACGTAAACTCCGGCGCCGCCAATCTATACTTCGCAACATAGTCATGCAGCTGTGACGTGAACATTGATACATCCCCTGTATATCTATCCTCTTCCTCCCACACCGTTTGCTGCGGTTGCGTGTTTCGTAGCTGTTGCGCCGATGTCCCTATATTCCTCGTCAGTCTGGGTATACAATAAAACCGGGGAGTAGAATGGCGCACCTTGCATCTGTCGAAAAAAATCCAACGCATATGGTTCCATCAACTGTCTGAACCATGAGTACAGCTCTTTATGCCGCTCTATTCCCATCTCCTGGTGCATTCCTCCAACATATGCTTCGAATAGACCACCAAGGACGCGTTCGCTTTCTAATGGGTTGCGACAGGTAGATTCTGCGATGACGAGACGCTTATCAAGACATAACGTGCGGCTGAGTTGCGCGTAAAAACGGTTATTCACGAGTGCGGCCATGAGAATCTACACTTCGATCAGTCCCATGTCTACAAGCGGAGGTTAACTAGTCCGTACCGACATCCTTCCCTCGTCCATCTCTGGAAATAGACTGTCGATGAGATGTGCAGTAAGGCCTTTTAAAATCGAGTCACCCAGAAATTCTAGGTGCTCGTTGTCTTGCCTCCCGCCAACCATAGGCCCGGAGGCAAAGAACGTCTGCCAGCTGTTTTGCTCGATACCAGCAGATTTATGGGTGAAAACCCTTTTCTCAAGGGTTTTGTCCGCGAAGATGTACGTTGGCGGACGATCCATTGCTATTGATGGGAATCGTAGAGACTGCAGTGACATCGGTGGAGGTTGTGAGGTCAGTACACCAGAATGTGGGGCACGAATAGAACGACGGCCTCTTCTTTTCTTGGACATATTGAGGACGGTAGTGTATGTAAAAGTCTGAGATGTCAAAAGGCTGATGAGAGCTGAAGAAGAGAATTAGCAAACACGCGACGATGACGATGCAGGCAGCGAAATCCGGGTACATGGCGCAGAAATATCCTTGTCATCTATTTGATTGGTTGGGCAAAATAAATCAATCGAGTCAAAATATCCCTGTTTGCCTTGAATTCTGACATTTCTATATATATATATCGTTATCGGACACTTCTATACGGCTCAATTTCCGCTCTCTGCATTGCCATCCAGTTGGGTTCCTATTTTTCCTTTCTGCCCACGGACTAAAGTGATTCCGAATGTCCTCTTGCTTGAATATTGCATCAGCGCTGGTGAGAGTTGTGCCAGTAAGATAGGACAAACCTCGCACGTGAGGGAATCGCGGAGTGCAGCACGCGACCGGCCAAAGCGGGAAGGAATCGAGAACCGAGATGGGAAGGAATGGAAAAGATGAATCTTCCAACTCCTCAGGCATGTCGTGTGAGGTTGCCGAATCGGGTAATTAGCTAGATTTTTAAAATCATACTAAAATTGCCCGCAGAGGAAAAATTGTTGTATTTAATCAAGCCGCACGCAGAACGTCTGGGACTAGCCGCACACTTGCCATGTTTAACTACTTAGGGTATAAGGTACTGGTATTTCATTCTCGAAATACCAAAACTACGGAACAGCATCTCACCGGAAATTACAGACAAAAATCCACTCCAGCATCTGTTTCTTCCTCTCGCAGTGGTTTAAGCTCCTAGGGTATTTTCATAGACGGTGGGTAGATAAGTATGGGATTTCTTCGGATAGTTGAACTCAGCTTTCTGGGAGCCGTATAATCATCATTATAGTTCAGCGTTCAAAAACCCAGTTCCAAGATGCATCGTTGACACCTAAGTGACGATTGTCACACATATTCATCTCCAACACACACATCTGTCGCAAGAAATGTAAGTCAAGCATGTCAAGTGCTCAACCCACACAACAATCACAAAGAATCACAATCTCGGAGAGAGAAAACGGAACCAATTACCCCAAGCAATTAACAGTGTAAATTCATGCACATGCAACACCCCAACAGCCAATACCACTGTTGGATTACAGTAGCATTGACAATTCCTCGAGTTTGGCCGATTGTTCGACCGAAGTTGATCACTACATCGCCATGCGCAATTACATTCTGGTTATCCCAGAGCGGTTTTCGCCACCAGCAAGGAGCATGATACTGTTATCAGCTGCTTGCATTCAAAACCACCAGGAGGTAGTTACAGAGGCATCCCAGATTCTTTGCCCCCTTCAGAGTGCCCTTCTCAGCTTTCTCTTCTAGTTGTATCTGTTTCCAGTTTGAGAACAGCAAGTCCGGCACTGCCAAAACCCGGCTTCATGAATAACGACTTCTTCGATGGGCTTCGCCTTGACCATGTTGACTTCGCGGGTGGCGGCGATATCGGCACGGTGCGTGGAGGTGGGGTCGGTTGTTTTAGGACGGCGGCGAGAGGGTGTGGGCTGGCACGCGAGCTTACACATTTTGCAGCTAAGTATACCCCTTGTAGTATCCCGAAGTTGCCAGTCCAACCGCCATTCAGATATGACGACCACATGTGAAACTGCACTTCGATTGGGCTGGTCTGGGTCGATTCAGGAGTTGTTGCAACATTGGCGATGTACTAGTACATTTAATCTAACGTCTTCTAGTCATAAACTAGCCGAGCTTGTGAGCGACGAAAGGACATGGAGAGATGGATGCTGTTGCAGGTAGCGAGGTTGTGACTCTTCTACCATACCAATAAATGGTAGAGACTCGTAAGCGTTTGGTTTAGAGATCGAGCATTGATATTTAAGTGGTCTTAACGCAGCTCGCATATTCGAGCAAACCGCACAGAATCCAAAAGATATAGGTACGATAATTGCGTGAGGTTATTAGCTATTATTTTTTGTGGCATCACTTATCAACTGGAATCTTTGACCAAGAACAATTGAACACGCGCACGATTTTGTACAGAGATTGCTAGGTCACATTAGAAAGAAGGGAAGGACTATCAATGGAAAAAATGACAAAAAAGCGGTATTCCTGCAATGCTTTCTCCCAAACTACATAGACCTTTTCTAGAGCTAGAGGTGTGGGATTAAGTATACGAGCTCGAGACGTCCTGCTGATATCTGACTTGTTTTCGTTGGGCCATACAAGGCAATATGGCTGCCTATCAACCAAAGCACGAAGGAGACCAAGCCCGAGATTCATCACAAGGTTCTGGTTTGCCGCACACGCGCTGTCTCATAAAGGCTAACGATATATTTGAATGCCGAGGATGTGTTACCATATGCCAAAGAAAACCCAAGAACACACCTCAACCCCCCAATCGTTTACCGCCAACTACTACATCCAAAATTAGCGAGTGATTCAGAGTGAGTACGAGTGGGATCAATTACTTCGATCAATCAGAATTCTCTCCAAATTCTTTCTCAATATGTGAACCTCTTGAAATAATCATCCTTTACTGCCATAATGCAGCAGTTTCTGCACACACTTGATTCCATTAACCGCTGCTCCTTTAGCCATTGATGCATCAACTGTTCTTTGAGCTGCTGTTCCCTCATCTTCTGTTCCTTCAACCGAATTGACACTTGATGCTTCTCTTTGAGCACTAAGCACTCACGTCGCATCTGCTCAACAATTGCTGGGGAACGCAGCGTGAATATATATGTGTAAGCTGCAATGATCCGCCTTTTCTTTAGCGTGTGATAAGATGGTGCTGGCCGATACTTAAACTCGATTATTGCCGGCTGCTGTACCGTCAAGCCCGCAAACGAGCTTGGACCCCTATAACCCTCAGTGATCACCACTTTCATCTCGTCCTTCCCCTCAAAGAAGGAGAAAGAGTTGATGAGGTGTTGTGGAAGTCCGGCTGGTGAGACATCCTTAAATTGTTGCGAGTAGCTAAATACCTTTTTTCACTCTAGTTAGAGCGGGATTGTTAAGTGGATGGTGGAGGACGGTAGTATACCTTCCGAGCCTGGTTCCAGAGGGTGTAAGAGTCAGGAGGCAGCGGATTAAGCGTCCTCATATTTATCATGCCGACCGCAATGATACTGAAACATCTGCGGGCCAAACCTTCATCTGCAGCGGTCTTGCGGAAACCGGTTTCTTCGATACGGATCGCAAGCTCGCATAGAGAGGAAACAATCTGCACCAAGAACGGCTGATACCAGACTGTCTCTGGTGACCCTTCACACCTGGGGACGTTTAGGAATTTAGGAAGATAGAGGGCGGCCCAAGAGCGAGGTACCGCGAAACGAAGGGGAAGTGTCAATAAAAGCTGCTATAGTGAGTTTATAGACTCAGTAGTGGGAGGGGGTATTATATGATACAAGTAAAGTCACAAATTCCTCGTAAAACGACAATAGCGGAGCGGAGTAAAACAAGTGATGGGGTTTGCAACTATCCAGGAGCTTTTTCAGCTTTGATAGTAGTTTTCCAATGCTTTCGATCTGGATTTTGCCACCGCCCCAGTAAGCTCGAGACATTTCACCGCAGTGCTCGGAAGGTAACTTACAAAAGGTGCCGGGAAATCGCTTGGAGCTGTATTCCGCACAGTTCTGGCTAGGGTTATGACTTCGTAAACTTCCTTCAAATTCTTGCTGCGGGTTGTATTGACTATAGGCTGCATAACCCAGCTCCACTTGGCATCACAATCTAATATACTTTAGAATGCAAATTAGGATGAAAGTGGGATTAGGCATACCTAGAAATTCAGCCTCCTGCCTTTTTCGGAGGGTCAACGACAGAAGTCGAAACTTTGTCGACGGTTGGGTGTCCTCAAGTGATTTGACCTCGGAGAGCAGCAATTCATGGAGTCGGGAAATGAGCTCGGGTACAGTAGATACCATCTCATTTTTTGTCTCCACCAATACTGAAGCATCTTGTTCGTATGATGACACAAAAGTCATTTGTCGAATCAGAGCGACCTGCCAAAACTTCCCTACAGTCCATCAGAAATTCGCCGCGGAATGGAGAAAGGAAGTTTGCAATATCCTTACATTTTTCCATGACTGTTTTACCTCGTCTTTCCTGAGAGAATAATGTAGTATTCAAGTTTAAAAATAATCGGTTGAGTAATACCAAAGCCTTCCGTGCATGCATCAGTAATATTCAATCATCACGAGAATTAAATCACCTGTAGACTCGCTGAAAATTGATCTCGGGTCCACCCCTTCTCAAATCCTCGGAAGACGTCATTTTTTGTTCGTTTCTGCCATGGAAGCCGACATTTCTCATCGATAAAGGCCATTGTATCGTATATAATAGCCAGGATCAATTTACTCCCTTGTACATAGAGGGCTTTGGTAGCCATGTACTGTATCGGGAAACCAAGCTTTGGTTCAATACCCGAGGGAGACCATGGTAAAGCGATATACTGTCTCTGGGGTGTTCGAAAAATCCCAAGGTACAACAAAGCTTCGGGCGGTGGGAATTCCTTGGCGATAGTGGTGTTCAGGATAGAGATCGCACGGCCAATGAAATCTAGTGGGACATGAGTCAAATCTGTAGACTGTATCGAATCTGGTGTCGTCTTGGTGACCTATTTGTTCGGTTAGTTGAGGAATTGTACATATCTAGGTCTTATGATAACACAAACCAGAAGATCAAAATAACCACGGAGAATCCCATCGTGAATAGATTCTCTATTTGGTAGATTTCCTTTTTGCTTGTACGCATTCAGTGCCATTACGAGTGATCGCCACTGCTGTTGAAGAGAAGCGGGTACCACACTATTAGTCTCCTGGGGGTAATATCTACGTCCTCTTTGGTTCCTTCTGGGTTCGTTCTCGTTGATCAATATATACTTTGCTTGAACATGATTAAAGACATTTGCTAAAACAGAATCCGGCAAAGTGACATGATTTCCAACTAGCGAAAGGGTATCTTCCAGAAGCCCGATACTTATAGCAACCTCGCAAGCACTTTGGAAATTGCCGTTTGCCTTGTGAAGTTTGAACGCGTCATTCAGCATGCCGAATTCTTGGAAGGTACTTTGTTGCTCTGCAGCGGACCCCAGAAATGAATGAACCCTCATTTGAAGCTCGGGTATATCCTTCTCTACGAATTTCAGATAACATAACCGTGAGTACTGTTTTCGGCAGTTTGTATTGATTTTCGACGAACAACTGGGTGTTTTAGTTAGTAAGTCCTCCTAAACAGTGAGAAACGGCCTACTCTTCGAGGTAACCAATTAGATTTTTGTAGCGGCTACCGTGATAGCAAGCTGCAAGAACTTTCACATGATTGCCAACCTCACAATATTCCCGTGCTGCTTTCTTAGGTTCCTCAGCTTCCCAGTACAGCCAGGCAGCCTCTTCGTGTCTGCCATTTTCTGACAAGATATCTGAACAAGTTGGTTACTTTTGATCCGCAAATAGAACAAGTAGTAATAAAACTTACCGGCAGCAGCTACGGTATTTCCCATGGCTTTTTGACACCCTACCGCTTTCAGAATTTGGCCAGCTTCGATAAATAGACTGCAAGCCCTGCTGTAGGCCGCAAAAGATTCATTATGTGAGCCGGCTGCCTTGGATTCCAGCGCCGAGTGTTCCGCCAAATATGCATTAGCCAACGTTTCACCGACCCTGTCTTCAGCTCTTTTGAAGCAAAATACAGCCTTGAACCACAGTTAGCTGATTCCAACAGGCCGGGACTATAATACCTGTGTATAGATTTTCTTCTCAATGAACTCGTAGCCCAATTCTTTCCACCTAGATGGAGTGGATTTATTTGAAGAGACGAACTGTCTCTGTAGCTGGTATATCTGCTTGTAATCAGCGCTAGTTCAACTTCGGGTAGTAGCTCCTACGTCTGTGAAATCACTATCCCAAATAACTCTCAGAAGGGCTCCAGGGTATCGAGATTGAAACAATTTCGGCGCTACAGTATTGAACAGATTGATGATTGGCCGCATAACGTTATCGCTATTCTCGATTATCCAAAGCCGAGCTCTTGCTCTGGTGACAGCGACATAGAGATGCTGTGAAATTCGTAAGAATGGATTTGATTTGATAGACACTAATACCTACCTTTAACTCTGAGCACATAGTCTGTATTTTCGGCGTTAGCATGCTTCGGAATGGTGGACCTTTCAATAATCGTCACCTACAATATTGATTTCCATTGAGCGAGCGGTTTCGTTGGGATCTGAATTGGTAGTGAGTTAACAGAAAAGAGTAAAGACCACCATTGATAAGGTCATACCAGATGAATGATGCCTAATCAAAAGCTCCTCCAAGACTCTGAAATCTGATCCATACGGGCTGGTACTAAAGAAATTGTATAGAAAAACATCTTCAAATTCCATGCCTTTGCTTTGGAGAATGGTTAAAACCATCGCGGATTCTTTGACCTCCTTCTGGAGCGCATGCTGAGTCTGTTCATCACGAACAAGGATGACTCGCTCTGCTCCAAATGAAGAGACTTCTAAATCCTCGTCTTTAGCAGTCTCCTCTGTGGGATCCTCGCTAGACTGTTCCTCCTGTGCGCTATTGAGCGCAGTTACAAGACGGGAACCGACTACCGAGGATTTAGCGATGATCTGTAAGCGTTGAGATAATCGGATTACTATATAGGGTTGGCTCCGGGCCAATCTGGTCTCCCACCTCTGGAGGCAGTTTGTCCACCAGCTCCGGGAATCCTGGAGATTAGTGAGCTTCGGGTTCAAAAAAGCGTGAATGTATCTCCATACCTGCATATAATAGCTCCATTACAACCGAAGCAACAGAGAGGATCCCTCTATGGGATCGGTAGTTATAAGATAAAGGAAGCAACTCCGGTACAAGCCCAGATTGCTTGCCCCTGATGGACGAGTCACTGAAGCGAGTATAAAATAATGCCTTCGCAGTTGCGAACCGGAAGAGCGAGTCTTTGGAGATCGATTGTGCCGTATCTCCTGCTGAATACATGTACAGTACCAGCCCATTAGAACGGTGCAAACGGTGTGCACAAGGGTAAGTTACCAAAGTGAATCCCTCTTGGATCATGGATAAGGCTCAAAAGCAGCTCAATTTCGAGAGGTCGTTGATCCTGTACCTCTACACCCAGAACCGTTAAACCCTTCACAATCGTCTGGAGTAGTTAATAATTCTCACCGTCAACATATATTTCGTGCAACAACCTCACAACATCTTCTTGAAGCTCTGGAGATTCTCTCAGGGACTTGAATATCCGAATTACTCTATCTGTATCGTCAATTTCACCCCGCTTTTGTTTTATTTTCTCATAACTCTCGTAAAGAGAATAGACAGCATTCCGCTCGATTTCTTTGGTGAAATTAGGTGCGAGCTTCCAACGTTTGGCGGTGTAGACATCGCGTGATAATGGTTCAAGATTGGTGTCTAATGAAGCCGAGCCTTTTATGACACCCATGATGTCCACATAAGCCATATCTGCCGGGATCCTGCGTGTGAGGATACCCGGGAGACGTCGCCAATATTCTAGACAGAAAGTAGTGTCATTGATTACTGGAGGATCTCTGGTAAAAATCGATCTACCTTGCCTTGAGTTCTTGATATTGTGAAGCCTTGAAGTAAGATTAAAATTAGTAAGAAACGTATACAATTTCAGAAACGTATGAGCTAGTGCGGTGATATACTTGACTGCATTTTCTAGAAGCCTTACAAAGTAGCTAAATGTGCACACTAAAGGGAAATCTGAATCCTCTAGAGATAAAAGGTCCTTGGTTGTATCCTCTTCGGAACTATCCACCACCCCAGACGGATGATCCTCCTCCGTATTCCCGAGCCGAGAATTTATCAATCTCTTAGTATAGAGCTTGAGTTTTTGAGCAAGATCGCTCGATCGAGTGAGCAACAACTGAACACGACACTATATTAGCTCCACCGTATGTATTAAGATAGAAGCCAAAAGAAATAGACGGCGACGAAACTTACCTGCCGTACCGGGGTCTCATCCTCAAATTTGGTGGTAAGATATCTACTTGCCAACTTGTAGATGAGGCATGTTGTTTTTCCAGTACCGCTTCTTCCGAGGATGAATGCTGGACTCTTAACATGATTGATGATATGGACTTCCTCCTCCGAAGGATCGACAGGGAATACCGCTGGAGTTGGGTGTTCTACGCTGGCGAGAACAATGGAGGTGAGACTGTAAAACTTCCCTGCAATTGCTATTAGCTTCACCGGCCACTATTAATATTCTCACGAAAACCTACCCAATATGGGTGAGAATTCGGTCGTTTCTTTCACTGGTGTAGCTGGCGGCCCGTCTCTTAAAGTTTCTGGTGATGCCGAGACTTTTTTAGAGAATATTGCACCTTTGAGCTTCCTCAGATCCTTTGTCTGGCAAAGAGCTATCCGAGCGTACGAATAAGTTTGTTGGGCATAAGCAATCCATTCACACATCTTCGTGACCTATAGATGGTGGATCAGATGAGTAGGGCAGGAGCTCGAGTGAACCAGAATTAACAAACCTCCGAGGTTGGACAAATTGCCCATACTTAGTAAGCGAGTCAGATACCAATCTACCAAAGATGCGTTCCAGGATGGCTCAACTTCTCCTACCTTTGATAACCTGCATAAGACTATCATTCCTCTCGTCAAATGCGATGTCAACCTGCCAGAGGATAACGTATTCCTGGCATGATGCCTTATACACCGGAACTCGATGCTCGGTACTACTGGGAGTGGGGCCTCGAAGAGATTTTCTCACCCACTCTCCCCATGCCAGTGCGATGAGTCGTTCTCGTATGCGTTCCAAGTGGCCTACTTTCATAGGCGGTCAAAACTAAGAACCCACAACCGGACATCTGAGAAAGGATACACACGTACCATCAATTACTGCTTCTCTGAAGTTCTTTAGCGCAAAGGCGGAGATGATTATTTTCCACGGTCCTAGATGCTCCCCTAGCAAATTATCAAAAGCTCTCCTACCAGTATTGATGATTGCTCGGGGGTTAGCTCTCGGCGCTGGGATTGCTTCATCAATCCTGGGAGTGGATATAGGAGGGCAAGATTTGCAGGGAATTGATTCAACAAGATTTTTCAGGGTTTCCCAGGTCTCGATCCAGCGAAAACCCCCAGGGTGGGAACCGCAATCGTCCACAATGTGCATGGCCACAGTTGCCCAGGACCTCCAACAATCTGAAGTGAGGCTCAAGAATGAAGCAGATTGCTCCTGAGACCAGATGCCGATACGTCCATCCGCAATTAATCTGGTCAGGATCACAGGCTTATCTCCTAATTCCGCCCCAATCAGTTGCAACAAACCCCCCGGGCGGGATACTTTGATCACAGCTAGGGTAATATCTGCTAGAGTCTCCTGAGAAGCGATATCTGCTGGAGCTAATTGAAGGAGCGAGAATAAGAAGGCTCCTAACATCTCTTCGAACAATCGCTGGTTAATGCCATCTTTCGCTAATTGGAGTTGGTGTTCTGAATCCTGCCCAAAGTATGTGGGAATATTGCTGAGCAGTGTAGCTAGCCATTTGCCGTATATCGTAAACGCCGAGAAGAATTCAGTTGATACATCTTTCTGCAGGAAAAGGGTGAAAAGCTGATGGGGATTTTTTGCTAGTGATCGATATGCTGGTTTGTTTCTGAGGGTGTTTTTGATGTTTGGCTCAAAAATAAGCTCGACAAACTTGACGGAAGTGGCATCAGTCATTTTCTAATATCTGTAGGATTGTTAAACGACAAATAGGAGAATGGTAGTAAAAAAGCCTAAGCTTTAGCACATAGGCAAACCGTGCCGATTGGGATAATGGACCAAGACTGTAAGAATGCTATACGCTTGACGCGCAGGCGAGAAGGCAACTATCCGATTCAAACAGGTAGAGCCGAGGGACTTGAGGGAGAGGATAATAAGCAAATAAAGCGAGCCAAAACGAAGTGAAGAGCTACTAGTACTACCTGTAAGATGGAATGTGTGGGGTAGCGTAGTAGGAAGAATGGTTTCGAGTTTGGATCTCCTAGGTATCATACTGCCATCTGCTTGAGCTGTGTAGGTTGCAAATGTGCACTTGTGACTTGTTCCACCTCACGCACACACACACACACACTCGCATACTGTCGGATACGTTACAGTTTGATGAATCTGCCACATACCAATTCGCTCGCCGGTTTGCCTGAAGTGAAGAGAGAGATCACGTGACAAAGCAAGTGTAAGGCACAGTTCGAAATGGAGCTCTAGGGAAGGGAGGAGGGGGGAGATAGAAGGGGAGGGTGGGAATATAAAAAATCGAGAGAGGCAGAAAGAGAGGAAGAGGGAGATAATATACATTAACGAAAAGTAGTCGTAGATATCACTCGGAGTGATGTCAATCCACTTCACCGCTTGTGGCTTGGCGGCTGGTGATATTGAGATTGTGGACGATGTCTGCTTCAGTATAAGTATGATATGAAGGCATTTAATGCAACCCAGAGCCTTCTCTCAACACCTAACTACAATTTCGTGGGCAAGTGGTCATTCATGATCATGAATATCATGAATATTATCCTCTAGTGGGTCGACTTGAGTTAAAGCTTGAGCCTTGGAGCTTAGCCCGTCGAAAAATGACGGGTAGGCCCAGATTTTCTGTCTCTGGGGCTCAAGCTTTTGCAGAGTACCTCTGGGGTGTGGGTACAGATATATTCAGTACAGGGGGAAATTTAGCAATGCAGGATGTATCTTTTGGTGACTCTGGCAGCGGAGGTACTTTAGAAGTTAGTGAAATGTGCGTTACTATACTTCGCTAGGCCGAGTACAGGTAGATACATACGAAGACTTCACGCAAATCTTGTCCCTAAGTTGGATCCATGACTGAAAGACTGTAACCAAACAATATGATGGGTAACAAGACTACGTCATGTCACAGAGAAGAGTGTGAGACAATCTGACTGGCTGACCGAAAACTGAGCCCCAAAGAGATGAACTGATACTGTCAATGCATCTCCTCGTATTTGGAACGGGACGGCATTTCGAACGCAAGGCTGGACAATACTTGAGTATCGTCACATCACATGCATATGCATCACTTCGAATTCCTAATCATGATCTCAACATTCATTACATTCCCCCTCCCGCTTGCTCAACAAAAAAAGAACTACAAAAAGATATTGTCCCCACCCGCGTGTACTTGATTTGATAATCAAACCCAATTTCCCCCGCCTTTCTATATAAAAAAACAAAGCAGTAATAGACAATGGTATCATACCCTTCCATAAAAAAAAGAACACATGCGCAATTCCCCAGTTATGCAAATCCAAAGAGAGGTGAAATAAAGGAAGATACAATACAAAAGTTAAGGTTAGTAGTAGTGATGACGGAAAAAACCATACAATACACAAAATGCACCCGAAAACAATAGATAATATCCCACCCCCATCCAATATAAAAAAATTACATGACTTTTTGTGAACCCCCTAAACCCCGTGTGTCCAGTCCCTAGATCCCTTGATATAATTGAACAAATAAAAACGCCCGCCCTTTACATGAAATACAAATGAACTTTTCTCTTCCCAAACCCTGGCCCCCCAGGTATTCCAAGCTCTTACTTTTGGACGTAAACATGACATGACATGACAATCGTGATAGATGGATGGATGGACGGATGGATGGATGGTGATGCTGTAATCGAAAACAATATGATAAATACAAAAGAAAAAGGAGAACAGGAATATTAATGCAATATCGTTTCACCGCCGGCGACACAACAAAACTCACTCATCTCCTCCCCAATGCAGCGGCTGACACATGAAGATGCCTCGGATGGCGATGTCCGTTCCGACTCAAAGGTCTGCTAGGCATCACGACTCTTCTGCCCAGCCTTGAATCCGGTCTATCAATCCCCATCCCCAGCGCCATGGGTAGCATCAACGGCTTCGGACTTGGCAGCGGCTTATCGGCAAACCTCACAACGCGCTTCGTGGTGGCAACTTGCTGTTGCTGTTGCTGTTGCTGTTGCTGTTGCTGTTGCTGTTGCTGTTGCTGTTGTTGCTGCTTTTGCTGCTGCTGCTGGGTCCGGTTTGCAATCTCCTGCTCGACAAGGGCCTCGTCTTCCCAGCTTGCATCATCGTCCGACTCTGATTCATCTTCATACTCCGAGTCGTCTTCCGAGCTAGTTTCCGAGCTGCTCTCACTAACGTCGTCAAACTCCGAGCCAATACAGCTTGGAGTATCGCCGACCTGCACCAGCATTGATCCGGCCAAAGACAAGTCCGAGTATTTATGCGTGAGGGTCTTTGTTGGCGTTTCGAATCGAAGCTGCTTGACAACAGGGTTCTGAGGAGCAGGAGCAGGGGCTTCCGAGTACTCCTGGTAGGGAAGGGTGACAAGTGCATTTTGTGCTTTCGCCGGGTCGACCTTCTCGACTACCACGGGAGGAGGGATCTTTGCCGGTGCTTTGACAGGGCCTTGGGGCTGTGACGAAGTTTGGCTGCTGTTCAGCGAACGACCACGGACAATCTGAACTCCAGGGCGTATTGAGTGCTCGGTTGAGGTCGAGGTATTTGTCGACGATGGGAAGCTCGGCGGTGGCTGCAGAGGCAGTTGCAACTGCTGTGGCTGAGGTTGCGGCTGTTGCTGTTGCTGTTGCTGTTGCTGTTGCTGTTGCTGTTGCTGTTGCTGTTGCTGTTGCTGTTGCTGTTGCTGTTGCTGTTGCTGTTGCTGTTGCTGTTGCTGCTGCTGCTGCTGCTGCTGTTGTGGCTGTTGTTGCTGTTGCAACGGTTGAGGAGCAGGTGCCTGCTGGATCTGTGCTTGCTGAGACTGCTGAACCGGTCGCTGGGGCTGGGACTGCGTTTGTGAGTCTCCACCAGTGGGACGGGCACGAGTTGGAGGTCCCGAGGGAGCAACCATCTGGTATTGATGACCATTGGCAGTCTGTGCTGGGTTCCGCTGGGGTTCCGGCTTCCGTTCGGGAGATCGGTTAGTACTCCTTTGAGGCTGGGGTTGCGACTCCGAGTTGATGACCTGGTGAAGGCGTTCACGGACACTATCAATCACCTGTTGCTGTTGCGCTGAGCGCTCGTGTGCAACTGGAGATTGCTCCGTGCGGGTCTCTTGCGGACGGCCTCGTTCATTCACATTCCTTTGTGGCTGCTGGTCAACCCTGACAGGTTCATACCTACGACCTCTCGCATCCACCAACGGTGCACGGTCCACCTGAGGAATTCGCTCATACCCGATGTTGTGGCGGTCCTCTGGGTTAGTAACACTTCGCTGTGTTAGGGGTCGCTGCTGTGATTGGTGCAGCTCACCATACGCTGGCTTATCGGGGCTGTGCTGGCCTCGTCTCGGTGGCTGTTGCGGTGCAATCTCCGGTACATACTGTCTTTCCGGCGAGTGGATGGTGCCACGTCTCTGGGGAGGCAATTGTAGCTCAGGAACATTAAACTGCCCGCTCTGGAGGGTATGGATGCTGGACCGGGCCTGAATCACAGGAGAAGACTCAGTCCTTGCTCTATGTTGGAGAGTTGGGCGATCAGTAGCGTAGTTTTTCTTCTCCGGCATTCCACTACCGTGGGAACTAGGATTGCTGTGCACAGGTGGCGGAGGTGGCATCATCTGCTGAGCCAGGCGGTCGGGTTCGGTCCTGGTTGGATTGGGACTGGTCCTCTTCGAAGATGGGTTTGATGATGGCTGGCTCCGGATCGTAGGCTCTGGATTACGCCCCCGGGTGTGCGCGCCCTGGTAGTTGTATCCATTCATCTGCCCCTCCATGTGGCCATATCCACAAGCGCTGAGGAAACCACTGGCGTTCCCATTGGTCGCACTGAGAGCATTCGCCTCCTGAAGTGTTTTCTCGATGACAATGTTCAAGCTCTTTGCTTTCTCTGCCTTTGATCGTTGAGATTTCCCACTAGTATTGCTTCGATGCACCGATGTATCGGTGAGGCTGCGATCTT
The DNA here is from genome assembly GCA_015178995.1 of Trichophaea hybrida. NCBI lineage: Eukaryota > Fungi > Ascomycota > Pezizomycetes > Pezizales > Pyronemataceae > Trichophaea > Trichophaea hybrida. The sequence continues at coordinate 166,263 of WHVE01000161.1, forward strand.
GGTTGCTATTGTGATCCCTCCTTGTCGGCGACTTGTTCCTTCTCTGTTGGTGCTCGAACTGCTTGGGCTCGAATCGTGGAGTATCGCCAACGCTGGTAGTCTTGGTGCTAGTCGAAGATTGACTAGAGGCGGAGGATTGGCTATAGGACGATTGCGACGACGGGGTGAAAGACGATGTTAGCGATGATTGCGTGGACGAATGCGCCTGAATATACACTGGATGACCGGGATCAAAGTGATCATCGTACCTCGGAACATCACCAGACGAAACAGACGTATAATGCATGTTGCCGAACGTGGGCCTGGACTCGAACATCTGATGGGATGGAAGTGGTTGATAGGCGTAGTTGGACGGGTGGTTCGGGGGTGTGGGAGGCAGCGTTTGGCTCAGATATTGCTCCAATCTCTGAATGAGAGGTCCGTAGTCATTCTGCTTCTCCTCCGAATACTTGGGCCAAGGATCGTGCTGAAACTGACGCAGCGACTGGAAGAAAGACTGGTAAGATGTTGGCGGGCGAACGCAAACAGCCTTGATCTTCGGTCCCAGTTCCTGATTGTGGAGAAGAACGCTGTTGACCAGCGAGGTCTGACCCGGTTGAAGGCGATGAATTCGGAAAACGACGTCTTCATCCTTCCTCCTGTCATAGCCACCTCGTGAATTGCTAGTAGCAAAATACTTCTCAACCTCCGGAGGAATCGGCCAACCCTCCTTCGCAAAGCTCATATCACTCTTTTTCATATCCTTGTAGTACCGGTGTGGAAGACTATGCGGAAGGGATTCCAGAAGAGACTTGCGTAGTCCCCAACGTTTACTTTGCAGTTTGGTGAGCTCAGGGTGCATTAAAGTAGGATGACATAGAGCCACGGCCAGCGTTGGCGAAAGGACGTAAATTTGGTGCCACATTGAATCTCTGGTGTAAAGATGCTGTTCCAGTTCCAACGGAGTCATATCAATCTTAGAATTCTTCTTCGCACCAATCTGACCTCCCTCAAAACCACCGAATGCCGCATCTGTAAGGATAAATTCTTCATTTGGAGCCGCCTCCCAGAAAACCATATACCTCTCAATCGCATTAGCCTTGTAGTCCGCGCGATCCAAGTCGAAGATGGAGGTGGTGCTAGGGATTTGGTTATGTGATGTATCAATGATGCTCTCGACGTTCCGTAGCCAAACGTCTCTGGCATGATCCAAGTTGTGGTTCTCTATAAACTTCCGTCGCCTAAGACGAGCACTCTCCATAAACTCGTGATGCGCAAGCAGATGCATGTTCCTCTCCCTGCCGCCAAGCGATGTCATAAGGTACAAAAACTTCCGAAATGTGTTGATTTCATCTCTTGGAAAAGGGATCTCTCCTAAAGGCTGATTTCCATGCACCAGCCAGATAGGATCCGTTAACTGGGTGTAGATTTCTCGATCCACTCGCTGTAGCGAAAGGAATTTCGAGAAACCAGCAGCCTGGAACGCCTGGGGAGTAAGATGTTCAAAGTACGAGGCATAAATATCGTTATTGCCAAAACACAACGACCAATGTTGTTTATCGAAATCTTGCGCTTCGGGAAGGAAGAGTGTTAAAAGGTCGGATTCACCAATCAGGTGCCTGATAATGAGCAACCATATCGTCAGTATTTGTTCCTAACATACAAAGTGCGACCCCATCGCAAAAAGGGGTCGTCGCAAAAGTAGAAAATACACTGTAAAAGAAATACGGGACGTAGAAATCCTCGCGCACTGCAGCATACATTTGATTCTCTTCATAGACAAACCACATGTTTGGTTCGCCGGACCCGCAAAACGTCTTCAGAACATCTTCCGGAAAGAACGTCCGGTATTTTCGCAACTCCATATTCTGGTCATGCTTCATAAAAAAGAGGTCCGCTGTTGAGCGAGAGAAGTCGGTGTCGGCCATGGCGACGACGTGAGAAGGCGCTCGCCGACTCTATTAACTACTTTTGCGCGTTGGGTGCTGCAGAGATGGATAGTATCTGTCGCTGCTAGTATTAATATCTGCTCGCAACACGCGTCTGCGGGTCGAACGAATAGAAATGGAAAGTATTGATATGCAGTGCATATATTGGAAGGGGATGCAGTCGTGCAGTATATACTGCTTTGCTTGAGGAGATGGAGGAAAAGGTGTTTAGCGATATGGGGGGGTCTGTATGGGGAGACAGGAAGGAGGGGGGAGAAGAGTAAAAAGGAGTAAGGTAGGTCGGGAAGCAAGCACGGGAGAATCGCCAGGGCGGGACACTCTTGGATTTGCGATGAGGAAATTCGAGTTGACAGGGAAAGCGTCACAGGCTGTCCAGGCTTTGTGGGTGTGTGTTGGGTAAGGGTGGTGTGTGTGGATATTATTCTGGGAAATTCTCTGCACCAGAAAGAAGCCAGACGGTGCCTGGCAGCGCGGACAAGGCAACTGCGTTGCTGCCAGAAAAAATGGGCATAAAAAAAAGCAGAACAGGTTGTGTGAGTGGTTCGTTGAGAGCATTGCATAATGCACCCTCCCGACAGCACTTGTGGGGTGATTGGTCACCATAGTGATGGCAACTGGTGACTGCGTGATGAGAGAATGGTACAAGGCTGAGGCAGTGAAGCGAGCGATGAATACCGCCAAATGAAATGGTAAAACATCAAGGTGAAGGGAAGTGAGCGCAAAAATATCAACAACGCACCTTTGTAGCTTCTTCCTCAGCCACTCTTTGAATTCCACAATAAAGACTCCCGGCGTACTATTCTATCACCCAAATTCTGTCTGCCTTTGTTAACGTTAATGCTGTGATATTTTGTCGTTGGTCGTATCGTAAAGCACTTTGCAGCTCTCCTCACTCCTTCTCTCTAAGCCAGGAAAAAATGACTCGCAGCTGCAGATGGGGAGCAGCACTTATTTAAGTCGCAGTAGTCGGTCGTACTTCTTCCTGCAGCCCGGAAACAAAAAGGGCGCGAACAAATGTACTATGAAACCTGAAAACAGCGCTAACCGTTGTCAGTGTCGTGTGGGCGGCAGGGTAGGAGCAGTGTCGATATTAGAAAGAATGAAGAGAAGACGTGAAAATAGAAGTAACAGCCGTGAAGTAGAGTACAGAGAGCGAGGCAGATTGATGAAGATGGAGGGAGGAAGGGGGGGGTGTAAGTAAGATCGGTGAGTGTTGACGTTGATGGCGGTGGTGGTATGTTTGTTGTTTGGGTGACGCATAAACACAGCCCAAAATTGCCCCCTAAGCAACGAAACCTGGCGACAATTCTCACGCTGTGAATGGGGGGAACGCAACTGAGCAAAGCCACACTTTGCTTCGGCCGACGTGAGATTATCAGCGGTAATAATACCCGGACTCCGACTGGACTGGGGGGCTGAGGATTATGCTCTTCTCCGTGTTTCTTCTGCGGGCCGAATGGAGTGTGTTATGCGATGCAGCAGCAGTAAAGGGACGAGAAAGAAACAAGTCAAAGGAGAGAAAGGGATAGGACAGTGGGGGGCAGCCATCGTTTTCAGCACTTTCTTGCAGCGCCGAACAAAGAGCCCTACCATACAACATTCGAACATCCCGGTGTATCCCGTTATTTCCCTTTTGCTAATTAAAAAAAAATCAAAAATTGATCAAAAATGGAAAAAGCAAATGAAAAGATTCAATGTTCTTTTGCTACCGAACCTCCACCCCTACCCATCCCTGTTTGAACCAATTAGCTGTTCACGAATCAGAAACATAAAAGGAAATAAAATCTAATGGTTTTTCCATGGTTGTTCCCTTCCCGAGCTTCCCCTCCGAAACAATTAACTGCTCATCGTCAGCCTTTCTTTCCCCTTCCCACACACAGGCGCCGCGATAGCTACGACAGTATTCTGGAAGCGTCTCCTGCTTTGTTCGAAGTAAAGAGCAGGGGAGGGGTTGAGCATGAAGAATGACGGCGGTAGTCCCGCGGCGCTGGGTGACCTGGTCTTTTTCTGCTTCCTTTGTGAAACCATTCTCAAGCCCCTTTCCGTTTAAGTATAGCCATCGTCGCGCAGTTTCTACTTTGGCGTCGTAGCACATGTCATCATCTCATCTATTTCCCATCATGTGCGAGCCTTCCTTAAGCTTAGGTCTCGGGAGTGAGGTACGCCTTCCCTCATCATTCCCTTCTTCAAACGCGAACCACGGGATTCGCACCACAGCGCGTAGAGTACGCATGACATAGGGCAACACCGTGACTAACAGGTGCAAATCGGTATTTCCACAACAGATCTCACCCCCAACCCCCGGCCAACAAAAATCGTTGGGGGACATGGGGGAATAACTATTGTTTTTCCTTCACCCGTTTGCAGTGCGGGGTTCGGGGTTCGCAAAATATACATGTATGTATTGCATTCCCCCCCCCCCCCCCCCCCTCCCGTTCCATCAGCTCCGTCGTCCGCCCTCGGCTTTGTAATGATAAGCAATACTCTCTTGTCTTGATTTCTCAGAAGCGATACGAAGGGCCTCACTTCCTTCCCTCGATTCACAAAAGGTGGTGGAAACCTTTGCCGGGGAGAGAAAAAGGTTCGACAAGCGATCCAACCAACCCACGCACGCACATGAAACAAACGAAAACTCGGGATTGGCCTGGTTGTTAATGACGTCTCTCTGTCTCTCGTTCTTTTGCATCCCCCACCAATCACAAGCGCACGCTGTTTATCGTTCCTCTGTTTCTAACAGTTTTTTTTTTATTGCACAAATCACGAGGTGGATATAAAAAAACCCGCCAATTTTTTTTCTAATTGGTTGTGCAGGTGCTAGTTGATTGAAAGAAAAAAGCAAACAAACGGATGGGCATAACAAAAATACCCCACTAGCCGAGGTGTGGTGTGTCGGCATATCTAGAGTAACACGGTGGTTTGTGTACGATAAACCAGCAGCAGCCGAAGTAAAACACGAAAGGCACACGACATGATATGATATGATCATGATCATGATCATGATGGCCGTCGATATGCGATCGGACGCATTTCCAATTCCTTCCCTTTCATCTTGCCGTTGCAGCCGGACGGGATGCACGTTTTCTTGGTGACAAGAGAAAGGGTCTAGGGTATTGTACATATCATAGTCCAGGGTAAGGTAGGTACTTTCACTCTACGGAGGGATGAGGATGAGGATGAGGATGGGGATGAGGAAGTCACTACCTACCTCTCTCTCTGTCTATGTACGCAATGACGAAACGGCTACACCGCATCCCTAGTATGTATGTACTCCATCTTCCATCTCGCGATCCCATCACCATCGTGAGATTCCCGTACAATCATTCATCCATCAAATGCAGCTGTTTATCCGGGTATCCATCCATCCATCCATCCATCCAGAGAGGTATTAATATATCACTCCCGGGTGAATCTTCAAGCACACCGGGCAGTTCGCGGGATTCCGGAGTGCAAATATGGGTATATACGGAGATGTGCGGGTCGACGTCGCTTTCATTCCTTGGTTGGTTTTCTCTTCCGTGGGGAACAAAATATCGAAATCTGGGGGTTTCCGGGAGGGTTTGAAAGTATAATAAATTATATGGATCGCGAAAAAAAAAAAGTGCACTTTTTGAACCTTCGAATCGAATCGCGAACTGTAAAGTGAAGTACCTGTCGAACCAACCAAAAGAATACTTGATGTGACAGGCCAGGTGGGGTGACCGTGGATCCTGCATTGCCGAGAAAGTATACTACTCTCCTATGGAATGTTGGATGTATATGAGAGCAGGACCGGCCCGTTGTCAAAGCAAAATGCTTTGCTTCTGTTGATGCGGTTGGTTTTATCCCCCCACAACTTCTCCAAGGGCATTTCCTCAGATATCTACCTGCGAGCAAGAGTCTTTTATGGTTCGCTGGCCCGCGATAGATAAAGGTAGGGCGCTCAGCGGTCGTATAGTATGTGGAGATAAACATTACCTTTATTTCTGGCAGACTACCGGTTGCATATGGTGGTTTGTTTATCCCCCACAGCCACAGATTCGTAGAAGTTTTCCATTTGCTCGAGTACCTCAAGCCTTCTCTGGTTTATCGCCCCATGATACGACAGATAGGGCGCCGGTTAATAGGTAGCACACTCAACAGACTCGTGGTAAACTTTCGATAACCAGTATTATATTTATTGCTTTGCTTTGGCCGGTTGAAAGTCGTATTCTTCATTATCTGTATAGTAATCTCCAGCCAATGTAGGTACACTTGCGACTGTGCGCACTGCATGGTACTCCTTCAAAGGCTGTCGATGTAGATACTGGGGAAGGACGGACGGATGCACCGCAGATCTCACCTCAGCATTAGAAGCACCTTACTGCACGTACAAGATATGATAGTGAGAGAGTGAGAGTGAGAAGTGAGAGGTGATTATTTGACTTTCCCGCCCCCGCACCCATCTACCGCACCCATCTACCACCCCCCCGGCCCGTCTATTCTTCCTCCACTGTTTGACATATGTAAGGTATGATATGTCGACAAGACAAACCAGGCTTTCAGTTTTCCCCGGTATCACTCTTCAGCAAAAGAACGCAACACAATGATATTAATATACATCACCCCCCACCCCCCACGGAGTGAGTTTACATGCGACCCACCTCCACCTCCCTCTCCTCGTACCTTTTATTCCTAAAAGCTACGACTCGCGCCAATATCAATTGCATCAAAGACACCCTCCTCAGCAATACCTTTCTCCCTCAACGCCTCTTTTAGTCGCTGCTGAGGTTCCATTACAGGCTCGTGAGTGAGGACCCAGGTGCCCTTTAGTGCAGTTAGCTGACCAGGATAGGAGGCATAAAGAAGCGAGGAGGAGGAGGAGGAAGAGGAGGATCCTTGCAGCATGAAGATGGATAGTTGATGGATGGATGGGATGGATGGGTGGAAAGACTAGCTCACGCATCCTCAGGTGGCAGAACGAGCTGACATGACACAACACACCCACACCGGGGATCGACTCATGGACTCCTTCCATCCATCCATCGCATCCATCCATCCACACCATGATGATCCCCCGCATATCATGGAGGGGCCAGGCGAGGAGAGGAAGCCTTGGTTATACTTTCGCCCAAAAAAAACGCGGTTTGATCTCCGCGTTCCCCAGCTCCCCTTCCCCGAAGACGCAAAAGGAACGAAAGGAAAGGAAAGAAAAGGTTGGAATCTGAGGGACATACCCAGTGCATCCCGAGCGCTTTCTTACACCTCGTATCAATGAATATATTCACCGCGTCTCTCGGGTCGGCATGCATTGGACTAGACAATTGCCTCCGGGTTAGCCGCCACCGCCGCCTAAGTGCACGCATCCATCTTCCCTTCTTCTTTCCTTCCTTCATCAACCCTCCTAGTCTCAATAGTGCCTGAAAAAAAAACGTACCTCATGATCCTGTACCGATCCATTAGCAATCGACTCATCGCAAGCTAGAATAGAAACACGAAGATCATGGTTAAACTTGGGCGGTGAAAAAGAGATGGGCAACAGCAAAGAAATAATTGGTAACAAAACTTTAGAGGAAAATGTCTCGAAAGGGTAAAATGATATAGAAAAAAGGGCCAGAGAAACAAGTTTTCCACCCAACCAAAATTCGGCGAAGTGCACAAGGTCGAGTCACACGATGCAATGTAATCCCTAGCAGCTGAGCCAAGGCATGCAGTGCATGCATATGGGCCGCGCAACTGAACGCATTTGGAATGAGCGTAACAAAGCCAATAACCAATTAACAAGCACCTATGGATGCATAGAGGGTAGGGTGGAGATCGAGGGTGATGATCTGTGATGTAGAGAAAGGTTGTGTGGGAGGTGAGATCTCATGTCCTAAGCCTGAGGTATTCGTCGGCAACACAGGTGGCCATCCGCTTGCCGCAAAGTACCGTGATACGTGTCTCTCTCCTCCAAGGGACACCGTAACATAGACCAGCAGCCGTTCGGAAATATAACCAAACAGCGTCGATGGTGTGGAAATAAAAGGTTATACAAGCGGGCGGGAGGGAGGGATAGAATAGATAAAAAAAGGATGGCGTGATGCGTAGTGAAGCAAGAGGTATTCATGATATAGGTACCACAATAGCTCAGGGCAAGACAGGAGATCATTCGCTCGGCAGATTGCCAAACACGAATGACCAATATCAGGACACCAACTCCCAAGCCCCGAGGCCAGCCACACTTGTAGATTTCGGATGACAGGAGTCTAGAAACTCACCATCTTGGACAATAGGCTCCAATCGGAATCAGCCCCAGGTCAAACCCTCCTCGATTCTCTCCAATCTCTTTGAATGCCGGGCACACGGGAAGATTGCTGTACTCCTGTCCATAGTCGTCCTTCCCGTCAGACTCTTGAGGGACAGCGCGGTAGCCTGTGTCTCTACAGGTAGAACCTCGTATTAGCTCATTTCCTTCTGAAACTCTGTGATGATCGATAAATAGCAATGAGATGAGATCTCTGTAGGTAAGGTGGTGAGGCATCGAGGGAAACAGCGCCATATCGAGAACGGCTATCGTGGCGCGACGAGATAGGGCCAGGTAGCACAGCCCGGTCGATCCAGACGGAAAGCTGCTTCTCGGTGTATAATTCAGGGTTCTCCAAGGACGGGGGTAATCAGACGGAAAGACGCACATAGACGTAAGGGGGAGGGCTTTCAGTCGGGTTTGATCGTTACCACTCCTCGCCATTGGTTCTGAACTGTGAATGCTGATTCGTTGCGTCCAGACCACACCCGATCACAGCTCATCACGCACCCGAAAAACAGCCCAAACAAAGCCAACTTACCCAGCGAAATACACCCTCTTCCCTCCGCTCTCGACGTCCCAGCTTCCCCAAAGGGTCAGGCTGCGATCCGTCAATCCTCTGCCGCTGGTGTGCTGGCACGGCAGCAAACCCAGCTTCCCCGTTATCTCTCCCTCTTTCACGTTCAGTACAATCTCTCTCTCATCCCACCAATCCAACTCCGTGCAATTCTGAATCCCACAGTTCGTAAACCACTCCTTGTTTCCAAGGGGCACGAAATATTGGCAATTCGGCCATTTCTTGTGGATTTTCATGATCGTTCCGTGGTCCGTGTGATCATAGTGGTTGTGGCTGATGCACACCACATCAATTTCGGGAACTTCCTCGATGTCACAGGGGCGCTTTGTGTACCGCTTCGGCCCGATGAATTGGCTAGGGCTACACCTGTCCGAGAAGACAGGATCGAAGAGGACTCGGAGGCCGCCAGGGAATTCGACGTAGTAGCACGCATGGCCGAGCCATGTTGCGCGGAGCTCGGCGGAGGATGTTGAGCGCGTTGGGGGAAAGACGGGGGTGACGACGTTAGGTGCGGGATGTGTCGCAGGACCTCCGAAACCGTATTTACGGCGATGTCTGACATGTTGTTAAAACGCGACTCACATTCCGGGATAGCGCATCTCCGAATAGCACGCGACCCAAGCGGAGAGGTAAGGAGGGGTAGTACTGTAATAGACCCTTCAGGATGCCTGCGACTCCCAGGTCATGCCAACTATTCCGCATCTATCAGTTTTGGACCCTTTCTCTCTGGCACGGCGGGTGACAGTGGTGCGGGAAAGCGCGCACCTAGGCCATGGATTCCGGAAACCTCCGTGTCCAGACTGGACGTGATGCGGTTTCTGCAAGTAGTCATCTGGAAGTTTCGCAGTGTTCGCCGGAGGCTTGACGGAAGCGCTGAAGGCTTCGGCAAGGATGCCTGGAGTTCCAGACATTGCTGGAGCGGAGGTTGTGAATGGACGCGTTTGTTGGTGTGGTATGACGTAGGAGGCTAACGGCGACGACGCGAAGGTTTTGGTTGTGGAGAGGACCGAAGATCTCCAGGCGTGGATGGTGGAGGGAACGAGCATATAAATAAGAATGGACGGGATCGCTCTGGTGGTTACTTAGTATGCTGATGTTTGGCAGGGGTGTAGGAGGGCTGTCTGGCTGTGTTGGCGTTGGCAATGGGCTGCGTGGAACTAAATGGAGGGAGGAGCCGGTGGTGGAAACAGAGTGGTGGAGGTGGAGGTGGTGAGGATAGGGAAATTTTTGTGTGACGATGCAACGACAGCGCAGCATCACCGACGCCTACTTTCAACTACGCGTATACTAATCCTCAACCAGACAGCAGCAGCATCCAGTGACCGCGCAGGATAGCAATTGCTGGGAGGCCCGGAACTAACCGTTTCTTTCCTTCTGTCCTCGAGCACACACTGCCATCGTCTCAGTTCTACAGCATCCGACTTGCTGGCTGGCTGGTGGTCAGCATCACGACGCCCACTTCCCAGCGATCGGCATTCACTTTGAGCCGTAACGGATGCAGGATACGGGCTAAATCGATGCGGTAGCACAAACGCCAACTTGTACTTTTATACACCGTAGCGAAGGAATGGTACAGGGAACAACGGTACTCCGTATGCTGGAGCTTGCGGCGTCAATCAAGGCTGTGGAGGCAATGCCCACCGTTTCGGTTCTCGGTATATGTAGTGTCTAGGAGTAGCTTCCGGCTATCGTGCAGAGCATCGAGCCCGCATTTTCTATGTAGCTATGAGGCATTGCCTTAGCTGCGCATTCGGAGTGTCATTCTTATACGAGAGGCATAATTACTGATCGTGGAGATTAGAGTACGTACTCCTGCTGCATGCAAACAGAATTGCGGAATGTATATCCGATAACCCCAATTCTCCGGCTCTCTAGGAATCCAGGAATCCAGGAATCCAGGCAATTAATTACACAGCCAGATAGATCAATATGTCATAGCGGCTGGCTCTCCATTGTCCCGTTCATCGTTGTTGCACTGGAAACTGCTCGTGATGTGTGGATATATGGATATATCTGAACTAGCGTTGCTTGGCAGAGGCTCTTGAAGTTTTTCTATTCGTTCCTCAACATCACTGATTGTAGCGTACAATCTAAATCTAGACTGTTAGACTATATACTTTCAGAAACCAATTCATTTCATTGGAGGTTCAATTCTTCTCCCGGTTGTTCGCTATGCATCCTAGCCTCGAGCATACTCTCTGTGATACTTATGACGTTGTCTAATGGTTGGTTCGTTGTAAGCGAGAGCTTCCTGGTGAAGAGACATGCACAATGCGATAAGGATTTGTGCGTATCCTAATTCGATACAGATATAGCACCAACCTTACCATTCCAGAGTGTCGACAGTGTTCATTTGTTTGGAGGAGGCGGATAGATGTTTGTCCGCGACGTGGACCATGATGTCACCTATGTACAGATATCTTGACAGGATACTTAATTAAATACGTGGTGTAGAAATATGCATTCAGCGTGAGAATGGGCGTTGTAGGAGCTATTTTATGGTCATAAGGCAAATGCTACCTACGTAGAATAGATTGGTGCAAGAGAGAGGGCGGAGTTGAAACGGAGAACGGTGGACTCTTGATACTGCAGCAGGGGAAGGATGGCATTTTGCTTAGTACCATTGGTTGGATTGGAGTTTGATATCAGGCTCTCCGACGAGCCCTAAAGACTTATGTCCTTTCTTCTCTACCGGGACGAAAATCCAAGGTCTGCAAATTTGAAAACTTCCTATCCACACATTTTTATCCAGAGTACCCAGAAACCCATTAAAGCTAGCGAAACAGAGGTTGGAGAAGAAATGAGATGTTGTGTGTTTCCTTTCATGATATCAAAAACCCGTGTACGTATACCCTCTAGGATAATGGAGTTCTAGATGGAAAAGAAGTACCTGTGGACGACAGAGTTTCGGTGGATTTACCTTCCCTGAGTGATTATTTATGACCAACCGACCGAGATGCATTTCCTACTAAATTCCTAGAGTGTAGCGAGGGCTATCTCTTTCTGCAGGAGTTGTATGGCGCAATTGGGGTTAGAAACAGGAGATAGAGCACTGGGAAGCAGTTACGATACGCGAAGGCTCCGATGAGGAAGAGTCGACTTGAGAGTGTATGGTGAAGAAATACGCATGTGCACATACTGCTTCTGGGGACTACCTTTTAAGCTGTAGGATCTACTAGATCGTCCCAATTCGTGCCTAGAACTACTCTAGGGGAATAACGAACCCTCCAGACTACCTTCAGGCCTGATTTTTTATTAAAAGAGTGTGGCACTTTGAGGGCTAGATAGTTAGAGTGCAAGTGCTAGCTTGTCGACCAAAGGGGGTTGAATTTCATCAAGCTTCACGCTTTACAGAAGTACTGGCATTACACAAGAACAGAATTGTCACAAATTGTCGCTCATAGACATTCAACCACTCCACCCACGTCCAATTGCCAAGCCCGCAAAAAAATCACATTTTACAGCTCGTGATTGCATGCGCGCCGTAACGTATATATCATTCCTTCATCTTCATATCTGGGTGAGCGTACCCGTCTATAATCATTATACCTTCTCTCTCCTAGACTTTCGGGTGTCTCCCGGAGGAAGGCCTCAAGATGCTCCTCTAGTGTAATGATCTCGTGTTTTCTCAGGTGATCTATCAAGATTCGATCACGTATCAAGTCATCAGACTGTAGATGTCGGAAAGCATGAATAAATATAGAGCGCCAAGTATCATCGCTAACTTGCTCCGCACATATGCCACATGCATATAATCCTGGCAGACGGGAAGGCATTCGGTCTTCAACGTGTTCGTCGGCATGCCGCACCCATTCGGTAGCATTATTGAATTTTTTACTGCAACCCGTAAAAGAAAAGAAGCAATAGTGCTTCGAGGACAACGTTCGTACGTATATAGGTTCATCATTAGCTAATGAGTACACACTCACGTGGTTGTACGTGGATGATGATATGATGCTTGAGGTAGATGGTAGATGTTGGTATGTTTGACCTTGGTTATTCTAAATTTGTGCGTTCCAAGTGACTTCCACTCGAGTTACCCCTGGCACTAGTATTATCCATTGAATATAGGTCTAAGTCGAAATATGGGTACGTCAAATCCCCGTCTTTATGTTTCCAGTAACCATGGCCAGTGGTAGCTGATGGTAGAGTTGATCTTGTGACTCCTATCTGAGGTGAGGGGAAGCAATTCGAGTAATTTTGTCCCATCAAGTTAGTCGGGGGATCTGGGCCGAACGGGCGAATGGGCGAATGGGCGAATTGAGCGGGCTGATCGAGCAACTCTTTGGGTCCTGGCTGTTATGAACAGAATCCCGCAGCGCAGGTTTTGGTCCACTATAGCTTGAGGTCGCTGGGACGCTCACAGAATCGCCGATCAAGAAAACAGACGCCTGCTCGTTGAGGATTGGTGAAGTTGAACTGCCGGCTGACTCTCTCAACCGTTCCCCGATTTCCTCAAGAAAAGGCATCAGCCAATACAAAGAGTCGTTTAAATCAATGAGATCCTCAAGCGTTGGTTTTCGCCTATCCCAAACTACAGAACTATCCGCGTTGGTTTCGCAACTCAACAGCTCCGCCGCCACAGGCTTGAAATATTGGACAATATCCTTTAATACCACTAGTTTGAATTCTCTTTGAGATCTATCAAGAACTGGGTATCCGTGTATCAGCATCACTCGTCCAGGGCAGTATTAGAAAGTAATTTTGCACACGTCTCAAAAGCGACCCTGAGAGACTGCTCAGCAAAATCTCCACCAACCTCCTTAGATGTTGCGCGTTATTGGTGGATAAAACCTCGTCCAGTTCTCCCTTAGAAATATCAAAACCGGCACCCCAGATGATAAGCCTATCTTTCTTCCGCCCACCCGTCATCGTCAGGAAGTCGACTGGCCCTTCTCGATGCAACAACAGACCTGAATAATGACACGGAAAAGTCGAAAAGTTTCTGGATTACTCGTTCAGACATCATCGTAGCTACCTTTGGCGAACGCAAGTTATCGTCGTCTCGCGGATCGCCATATATTTGTTGGTCGACAATATTGTTACACAGTGTCGACCCCTCCTTCCTGCACCTATTGGAGACACTCATTCCCGAAGAGGACGCGCATGAAATGCTAGCCAACGCAGAGCATCGTCTCTGGACAAGCGAACAATTTGAAAACAATTTCCTACGATCTTTGAGTGCTGGACAGCGGGAGGCCTTGGCATTGATCCGAAATAATATTGAGGGTATCGAGACGGACCTCAAATATTATATAGACAACCGGTTTACTTGGGCGGTTGATGGCAAGACCAAGGTTAAGGAGTGTTTGGATGCCCTCCGAAAACAAATGATGGATCTTAAAGCTTTACGAGAGACACGGAAGCGGCCTAGCGAAAACAATGAAACACCTCGAATACGCAAAACACCGGCACATCCCCACCCGGGAGCGTCGAAGTTTCCAATTCGGCACCCTGCAAAAATCTGTACAGAAACCTTAAGTCGGTGGTGTGTCAGTGCCACTGTCTCAACTTGAAGCTCGATGATACTGCACTGAAAGAGGAAGGGCCTCTGTCAGCTGCGGAATTCAGTTTTATGGTTACAGATGATTCTTCATGCTCTATTAGCATGTGTATGACAATTATAGCATCCATACCGAAGGGCTTGGATGGAGACGACCAATAGAGCCAGTGTTGGCTTGGACATCACCCGGGAAATCCCCAATTCATATGATCTGTGGCAATAGTCTACCTAGGAAATTTCAAGAATAGGACTGAATCAAAATATACCCATTCCGTTTATCAATACCAACATGCGATCGATGGATTTTCCCATATATCCCTTGCCAAAAATCTCAAGAACAAAACTCTTCAGAGTCGAAGACGTCGTCTCCATCTCGCCATGGTTCTGGCTACTGCCCTGTTGTACTACGGCTCATTCTCTGATTCCTGGTTTAAGGATTCCTGGAGTAGTGGAGATGTCTTCTTTTTCATTAAGCAAGATCAAGGCCTCCTGCCTACATCGTTCCCACATATCGCCTTTTCGAAGTCCAAACCGAAACCCTCGCAAAAACACCCTTGTCAAAAACACCCCTGTCAAAAACAACCAATTGCTTTCACATGACGGAAATCGCACTTGGGGACGCCTTATGCCCCGATGAGAACGGTTACCCAGATCCCAATTCGGTAGAGAGTCCTAGGGATAAAATTAGATATCTTCTTCAGGAGAGGAAGAAATTCAGAAATGCGGTTGGGCGGAAGTATGCAGAAGCTGTGGCAACATGTCTTAATAGCGATTATACACTGGGATCTGGCGACCTGAAAGAAAAGGATGTGCGAGATGCGTTTTATGAGAATGTTGTCTTAAAGTTGGAACATTGCGTGGAGGAGCTTGATAAAATATGAGTTTTTAATGATTTGTCTTTATTTCTGCTATCTGTATTTACTTTTTGGCAATTCTGTTTGATTGATGTAGCTACATCGATATCTTAATGTGAATAGTGCGGCCAACGGGGTGAATAAGATAACGCTGGAAGGAGACGGAGGAAAGTAGGAGATTGGAGGGCCTCACACGTCGGTATCAGTCACCTGGAGGACTTGTATTTACACTTTTCCTTGCCTATCCCCTCAATATAAGAATGATTCATAAAAAAAACAACACAAAATGATAACACCAGAAAGGTTGAACATACTAACTATGTAAGGTTAGTTAAATCATGGGAATCAACTTAAGCGAAAGTTTATCTCAACTTCCTCTCTTTATTTCTCTCTCTATCCCTACCATTCCTTTCGTATTTACTTGTATTGACCCACAGACACTTTCTCAAGTTAGGGGAGAAGCCATCAACAGCGTCCCGAACACCAGCCATGAAATTCAACTTGTCCAACCTCTGAAGTCGGACAATCATGAAAAGTTGGGAAGTATTGTTTATGAATATCTCAGCGCACAATGGTACCCCACAGGGGAGAAAGAGTCAATGGAATACTCGGTACGGGTATTGGAAGTGTGTCTAGTGGATGGCGTTGATAGTTCAAGTATACAGCTTTAGACAGACGTTCTAAAACCGTCGGAAGTTTAGTTTCTTGAATAACTTCCTAGAAACGGAGATTGTTACACACATTCAGGCCTTTTGGTTGCTCTTACATGATTTTGCTTCTCGTTCAATTTTGGGATGCATATGTCCGGGTGATATTTTGTGATCTGACAGTCCAGATTTTAGATAGCTCCCCAAACGCTGCACGCCCCAGTATTATTTCCTCCACTTCCACGCAAACTTTTTTACCTCATACCATCGCCTCACTATTCCTTGTCCTCATTGAAATCTTCTCCCACCCCTGCAACTCCGCATACCGCCACCAACAACCCCTGTTCATATCACTATGAGTAACTAAATGTTCACACACCCTCAACCTCAACACTCTTCATCCGCAGGTTCGTTTGCATCCGCAATCGCTCCCCACCAAATCCTCATTCCCTCACTCTATAGATTTGAAAGGTGATTCCTTGGTAATAGCGGTAATGGCCCTAATCGCGGATATGGGAGGTTCTTATTTATTTTAGGTATCATTTATTAAAGGAACTAACATAATAGTTTTTCATCCTTCGCATTTCATTGAATCAGATTCAGGTCTCGTAATATTTTGTGAATCGTGACATCAAATTCCCGCCTCACAACAAAGCCTTCTCTTCCCTCATCCTCCTAACGTCCTCCCAGTCATCCCCATGGACCTGTACATCCCCACGGCCTAATATCATCTCTAGAACCTCCCTATCACCACTCTCCACCGCCGTTCTAAGCGGCGTAAATCCCCGGTCATCCGTACGATTTACATCCGCATCCCCTCTCCCCAGCAGCAACGCTAACACGCCCTTATCACCGTTTTTCGCTGCAATATGTAGTACCGAAGTCTTATTAACATCCACATCGTGGCGCTTCAACACAGCGCCTACCATTTCCACAGATCCGCTTTCGACAGCCATGGTGAGCGTAGTCGCGCCGTTCTGGTCGCATCGGTTTAGGTCGAGATCGTTCCTCTGTAGAAGTAGCGCAAGCCCGGCGGAATCCCCGCGCTCTATAACCCCGCGCATATAAGGTATGGAGGTGTTGTTGAGCTGTAGGTCGTGACGGGTAAGAAGGAGTTGGAGGATTGCGGGCGGGCACTCGAGTGCGAGCTGTAGTGGCGTCGTGCCAGAGTGTGCGGTGTTGACATCGAGATCGCGGCGTTGCAGGAGGAGGCGGATGACTTCCTCGTCTGCGCTTTGGAGTGCGAGGCACAACGCGCCGACGAGAGAGAGGCCTGGTCGTTTGAGGAGGAGCTGAAGACTGGCGGTGTCATTGTGCGCAATCGCTTGTGAAAGTGCTGTGTGGCCAGATGGGGAACGGAAGTTGAGGTCCTGGTCAGTGCAGGTGGGGAGAAGGAGGGCTACCATTTCGGTATCGCTACTGACGACGGAGGTGAGAAGTGGTGGATGATCGAGAGGAGAGGGGTGGTTTGTTTCTGGGTCAGGATGGCTGAGAACGGCGGATTGGTCGGTATCCTGTATTAAGGTGCGGAGAGATACGTTGTCGTCGTCGATGGTGTGGGAAGGAGGATGATATATAAGGGATTCGTCGAACGGAGAGCCCTGCCGGGTGGAGGTAGGCGTTGTTGAACAAGATACTGTTTCTTGGTCCGAGATTTCGGGACCGTATGACATCTCGATATTAAACCATGGACGACTTTCTTCCTCTTCTCCCGGTTCCCCCGCCGTCGTAATTGGCTCCAAGGTCATTTCTGGCTCCTCCCGCGTGGCAATTGGCATCTTAATGTGCCATGAACGATTGTCCCCCTCTTTTCCGAGTTCCGTCACACACGCCACACTCTGCGGAGCCGTGTCATATTTTCCACACTCTTCCTCTTCTACCCGACTTTGATTTATTTGGTGCGTTTCTCCAATTGGATTATTATCGCTGGCATCTCTAGTTGCATTGCTCTCATTCTCCTCCCATTCTCGCCTATCTCCCACCGCAGTATCAGCACATTCTCTAACCCCCTTCCTTTATTTTTATCTCTTCCTGGCACACTCACAAATCACTCCTGCTAGACGCCGGGGTGACAATTATCCTGATATTCGTTTTCATGAGCGAACGGGAGGCGACCGTTGACGCCGACGAAACGCGGGGAGCGGGGGATTTGTCATTTTCTCTTGCTTTCTGTGGCCGCAATCGGGAGCAAGAAGACAAACGCGAGATAAGGGTGCGCACTCGGTTGCGGGCCATGGTGAAGATTTTGAATGTTGCCTTGCTTTGCTGGAGATAAGGAAGAGGGGAGGTTTATATGTATGACATGACGTGAAGTAGGAAGGGTGGTGAAGGGTTAGTGTGCATGACACGTCGGCAGCCAATCATGGCAGATAAACGCAGCTACTAGAATGCAGCTGCGACGATCCCAGCGTAAGAAAACGTGGCGCGCATATAAGTACTACAGTCCATAACCCCCTTGTTTTATGGGTTGGGATTTTTGTATCGGGAGACGCTTTTATTCGACGCAGGGATTGAGGTGCGCTGGACATACATCACAAGTGGCGGAATTGAGAGGTTTTTTGAAGAAAGCCATAACCACTCTCGGTAGCGTCCCGCAAGTGAATCCAATCCGAATTTGCTTATATTCGAACCTTCTCGCCAAGATACCGCACACACGAATCCGCCTCCAATAATCTCACGGAGCTTCGAAATGTTGCCAGAGTCGTATTGTGACGCACGCAGAATTGAGCGAATATCTCAACAAAAATTCCTAAACCGTCGATTTTCAAATTACCCTGGCTAGCTCCGAGGTCTGGGATACGATAGAGGAGTCGCCGTCGAATGGTATCAAGATTGTATCGATAAATGGCCTGGCGATAATTTACCAACCCTTGCTCACGTTGACCAGAGCCGTGGAGGGCGTGTAAGGGACGGAGTTCGAATGGATTGATATTGTTTCGTAACCGCCATCAATAGAGGATCCTCCCAGCAAATCTTCGTCGTATAATAGGACAGACAGAAAATGCTCACCACGAAAAGTAGACTCCTAGGGGAAGAGAGGACACTATAAATTGTTGATAGAGAATGAGCGCCTTAAAACCCGTTTTTTTGGTCTTACTCTATACTTTATAACAGTTTGGATCGTCTGTTTCTCCCCGAGATGTATGCACTATTGGATTTTCTTTAATCCACTGGTAGGCTCTGGACGACGATGATGAGGGCCATGAGCTGCAAATAGTATTGTCTACGGGACGAGATATGTATCCTGAGACATTATCCCAGGAGTTGGGCCCAGAACTGACAAACCCTTCTCAACAACGGGGCAAGATGTCCTGAATACCGTACAATATTGAAAATGGTCCAAAGAAGTTCCGAAATTCTGCGAGTGAGACATCATGATCCGATGGGTAGGAAGCTGATACGAAATTGCAATGAGAATTAGTGGCTGCAATTGCACTTTTAAATATCTATCTAGACTCAGCTTTTTTTCTGGATAATCTGCTTTGGGTACATATCGGGCACCACTAAAGGAACTGCATCTGTTCGTAGCATCGGGACCTCGAATAAGACTCGGCCGTCTCGAGATCACGGGGTCTTATCCTCTAAATGAAGGTACATTATCTGCACCGGATAATGAGGCCTCAGGTCCATGGGGTGTAGAAGACTTGGTTTCGGAATTCGATCTAGAATGCTTTGTCCCGAATCACCGAATATGACTTGGAATAGAGTTCTCTTTCGTTGTTATGATATGGAGAGGGAGAACCATGTGCGTGTATAGATGATGGTACAGAGGAATAGAGAGAGAAAGACTCGAGATATATACAAGAGGGTTGTGTACCTTATGCCGCCCTTATCGAGTAAGGACGGGACGGACGGCCTTGGCGCTGTCCTGGAGAAACCAGACGGCAGGGGACGGAGGGTAGCGGGTGGGAGCTTCGCCATCTAACCGGCTCGCCCGGAGGCGGAGTGGATAAGGGCCCTGTCATACTCTAGCTAGAGTAAATACAGTATGAATAAACAACAACAAAGAAACCAGACGGCACACCGTCCCCGGTCGTCGGGTGGGACGGTTGAGAACACTGCATGCAGTGCTATTGTATCTCTTGGTGTTGCTACGTGGGTGTCCTGGCTGGCTTCGTACATCGATTCATGATTTATGCTTCGAAAATCTCGTGTGGCCCCTTACGGAATTGCTTGGAGGAATATTTGGTATATTCCTCCCATCAGAACAAAAAAATCATCCAATGTCCTCAGACTAAACAGTGCACATCTAGAGGTCCTGTATACATAAGTCAACATTTACACACTGTCCAATCCATCCGGTGGGTCTAGCCAAAATCACTGTAATCTTTCTCTCTGCAGTCAATACTCTTATTTCTATCGCTCTTTCTTCCATCTCCTCTCCCCCGAATTTATTCATACCTCTAGCTGCAGCTCTACCATCATATCCATTCTTATGAGCGTCCCAGTATCCCGTCCCCACTGGTTTCAAGATATAATATTCCCTATTGCGATCGATAATATTTTTCATGTGTAATGTGATAGCCCGCAGAGGGTCCTTGCTTGCAAATACTGTGGTACAGCATGGAACGGGGCAGGGAATTTGTGGGGCAGTAGCTGAAATCGGTCCTTCCGCGACTTTAGATGGCTATGAGGGAGGAGGAGGAGGCGGTGGTGATGTGGGTAGTGGTGATCCTACCGAGATTTTTTTACCCCTTATTCTAGCTCTGCCTTTACCAACTCTAGGTTTCATATTTCTGGGTGCCATTCTTCTTTGATTCATCAATCAGCGACCAAGTAAACCTATCAGCAAGTATGACTTACAAGCTGAGTATTTGTGGCGGGATTTGTGTGAGTGGTGGTTGTGTGGAGGGAAGTGTGCGCGATATCGATCATGATCCATCGCGATCGATGTAATTGTGGTTGTCAAGAAGTATACCCGCCTGCAATAACGTCAATGCCGATTGTTAAGTGTCGTGGCCGGTGGTTCTTGCAAGGCAACTGGCACAGTTCGTACTGGTGTAACTACCACAACGGATCTCAACTGCTTTGCAAAAGGCCTTCCTTGAAAGATAAGTCGGAACAGGTACTTACTTAAGGGTGTAATACTATCCTTGTCAACAAAAGAAACTCCCTCTCGTCAAACCAATCTTCCCTCGCACACAGACTCAATAAATATCTAATTTTCTCGTTCCACAAAATCTTCCATCGTCGTCAAATTCGAACAAACATTACCCATTATCCTCTCCATCCGTAACTCCATGTTCTTTTAACAAATGATCTGGTGCAGAACTTTGATTCATCGCCTTATTACCTATACCGCCATCAGCCTCAGTACATTTCTCACCACTCGGGAATACAAACAATAAGCGCACTGAAACTTAGAAATGGGGTGTGTGTACCCGTTTCTGCGGTACGACCACCCCGGGAGACGGTCGCCATATTTCCAGTACCAGGCTGTGGGGTGGCTGGGCATGTTAATGCTTAGTGGAAGAAAGAGAGGAGGAAAGGGAAGAGAGGGGTGTAGAGAAAAGGAGCATGAGGGGGAGTCATTGAATGTGGCATTGAATGATATTCCTCAACATCGTGTAGATAGAGGACAGAGAAAAGCCGAAACGGAGATCTTGGGATGGGAATAATTAATGAAATTTTAAGAGATTTGTGAAAATTAACTGTTGCTTGGAAATCAAGAGTGGCAAAGGCCGCGCAATAGTCACCACTACTCTCTTGTATATATCTTGAGTCTTTCTCCTTCTCTCTCTTCTTTCTCTTCATTACACTGTACCTTAGTATATACACACGGTTCCCCCCTTCTATATCGCAACAATAACTCCCGTTTGTATACCGCATGATGAGCGGTGAACAACACTACGAAAACCCAGAATTTACATAAAACTTCAATCATCAATGGATGGAATTGATTTTAGCCAATTGTTTTCCTTGTGACCACGGTACTTTCGCCATATTGTCGAGCTGATAGCTCTGCCAAGAAAACCATCCGACACCATAAGAGCAGAAGTAATGTTGTTGGAGCTTGACGGGAATGTGGTTGAAATTCTACCGGAGATTATAGATAACTCCTTCTTTATTTCTTTGCACTTTAAATTTTTGCCCCTTTGATACCTAAGTCTCGGATATAGGCTAGCAGCTCTTCGCCTTCAGACTCGACAACATGGTTCCTCATCGTGATAGAAACTCATAGGAGACAGAAATGGTTCATGATTGAGGAATAGGCTGAACCACGGGATTTTCACGGGATGGGATCTCGTCTAAAACCCATCCCGTGATGGGATTGTTTGCTGACTAGCCCAGCCCGTGCGCTAGTAGACGGGTTTTTCGTCCGTGGCCACTGATGGTTCACAACTCATCACTCGATTGTGCAGAGCTGAGAGGCCGAAAATGTTTAAATAATGATGCTAGAGAAGCTTGATTGTATATTATCTAAGAGGGCCATAAGGCCATATACATATGAGAGTACAAGTATGGCTGAATGCCATCAGCCAGTATCAGAGTCGACAGTCATCTCCGGACATACGAGACATCACCCTCTCCGGCTCCATCTCCGCTCTGTCATTTCCAGCCATACAAGACTCATCTCCGGCTGAGACCTGTATATGCAATACTTCCCCCTCTTGCTATACTTTGTGGAGCAAGAAACAAAATGAAATGAAGCAAAGTGAATCTCATAGTAGCCTCCTTAAAACCCTGCGATCGTGAGCAGGGAAAGAGTACTACCATAGCCTGAGGATGGCCATCCATAGAAACACAAAGAAATCCGTGTACCCAAATAAAACAACCATAAATCCAACTTTAATTACCATAGCCCCATCGCCTTTGTGAATTTCTCATACTTATCCTTCATTAAGGCCTTGGTTAGTATATCTGCCACATTATCATTCGTATGTACGTAGGAGTAGTCAACTATCTTGCGGGCATGGAGATCTCGACTATTGTGATAGCAAACATCGATGTGCTTCGTGCACCCTTTTATGATCCCGGTTGTGATATGACTAAGTGCGCCTTGATTGTCGCAATTGATCGGGAGTGGTGATGCATCTTTGCCTTGTATATCTTGGTGGAGCTGGAGTGGCCATTTCACTTCACAGGAGCCCTTGGAGCAGGTGATGTATTTGGCTTTGAGAGTTGACATAGTAATGAGATCTTGCTTTCGTGATTGCCACGAGACAGCTCCGTTGCTGAGAAGGAAGACAAGGCCGCCTTGTGACTTGTGGTCGGCGCTATCATTGGCCCAATCCGAGTCCATATAGCCAGTGAGTTGATCATTGCTGCCATTGCTGCTGCTACTGAAGTGCAGTCGAAAGTCGGCGGTGGATTTGAGATACTGGAGATCTCTTTTGGCAGTGGTCAGATGGCTGGTGAAAGGACAGGAATAGTATCGGCAAAGTGCAGCGACTGCGAATGAGATATCGGGCCGAGTTGCAAGTGCCGCATACATCAATGAGCCGACAATTGCTTGGTAGCCTTCGATATCTTTTAGTTCCTTCTTCCCCCGTTCCTCGGCCAGATCCAGCTTCACATTAGGATCCATTGGAGTTGATAAACCGTGAGCATTCTGCATATTGAATCGTTTGAGAATTGTGGTGATGAAAGTCTTCTGGCCAAGGCTGATGCCGGTACCGATTTCTTCGCAGTGGATTTCGATGCCCAGGAATTGGCATGCCGGGCTGAGATTGGTGATCTTGTATTTCTCTAAGAGCCTTGCCTTAACTTCGATTGCGGCTTTGGTAGCGTCTTCCAGGTACAACATTGAGATGTCATTGACGTACAGAAGCATCAGAATACCATCGGTGCGGAGATAAAGGTTGGGGTTGGCCAAGTATTGCGTGAATTCGAGAGAGAGCAAGAAGGTATTAATGTCGTTGTGCCAAAGTCGTGGTGCTTGTTTGAGGCTGTTAAGTGCTTTCTTTAGTCGAACAACGATTGCAGGTGCGTTGAGGCCTTCCGGCCAGCCTTCGGGAAGGGTCATATAGATGTCATCATTGTCAATTTCGGGATTGAGAAATGCCATAACTGCATCCAAATGATCGATGTTCCAGCCGTGTTTTCCGACCAGAGAGCTGAGATACCGAAAAGTGGTGAGTTTTCCGACAGGGGCATAAGTTTATCCGAAATCTGTTTGTTCGTAGCCTTTAATGACTAGGCGTGCTTTGTATCGTATGGTGCCGTCAGGATTGTGTTTTGTCTTGTAGACCCATTTGGAGCTGATTGGCTTGACTCGCCGCCCTTCTCGAGAGTTGACTGTCATGAATGTGTTGTTGAGCAAGATTGATGTGCACTCCTCTTCCATTGCTCATTTCCAGTGGTCTTGTTGTGGGCTGTCTATGGCTTCTGCATATGTAAATAGATCGCTGTTGATGGATGTTGAAGCTAGTGCCTTTGCCATGATGATTAGTGCGTTTGTGGAGGTCTTAACTTGGCTTCTTGTGATACGATCGGTGCGTGGTTGACATGACTGCTTGGTCATAGCCGCCATTCAGCGGGCTTTGTTGTTTTCGTGGTGGAGATGTCGATTGTGAGCGACGGTTTCTCTGGACACCGGTGGTGCATCCTCCTCGTCAGGAGGATGTGATCTCACACGTGTACTTGCAGGGAGACTTCGACGGTTGTCAGCGTCGGGCAGATGGGTTTCATCTGTATCATCGTCAGTACAGTCATGATCACTACTTCCATGGCCTTCACCTATTCGACTGGTTCCTGCGTGGTCATGGAGAAGTCCATCCCCATCCGTTTCAATGTCTTGTACTTGGAGAAGTCCATCTCCACTGTCGATTTCCTCGATATATTCCGTCTCTTCTGGTAGCTCAAAGATGTCTATTTCGTCTCCATGTAGGCATGAAGCGTGGGCATTCCTCTCTTCGTCGAAAATGACATCTGATTGTGATTTTACTACTTGGAATGCTGGGTCCCATATCCTCCAAAGTGTAGTCAAATTGTGCACGTAACCGACCATCATACATGGCTTGGATCTTGGGCTGAATTTTCCACGGCGTTGCAGTTCAGGGATAAGTCGACTGGCATAGCAGCCGAATCGTCGGAGATGGTGAAGAGGGGTTTTGTACGATATTTTATTGCTGTCATTGTCGTGAGTAGGCTTGCCAAATGCATGTAGCATCTCATATGGAGTTGAGTATGGTGCTTGATAGCCGTCACCATTGTCTCTTTTCGTTAGGCCTTCATTTGGGGTTGGCTGGTGGAGGTAGACTGCGGTATTGACTGCTTTGCCCCAAAAAACAAGTGGTGCCTGGGAGTCAATCATCATAGATCGTGCTTTCCCAGTGACGGTCTGGATCATGCGTTTGGCAACTCCATTTTTATGATGGTCCTAGGGAGGGCATGGTACGTATGATGTACCACGAGCAGTGAGAACCAGCCGGAAGGTCTTGTTGTCGTATTCTCTGCGGCCATTACCGCATCGGAACCGTTTCACTTCGTAGCCCATGGAGTCAACTCGGGCCTGGAATGATTGGTAGGCTGAGGTGCATGTTTCTGATTCCTTATTTGGGAGGACCCAAACAGAGGTGTAGCGTGAATAATCGTCGATGAATAAGATATAATAGTGGTGGCCAGCGGAGGTAGGCATGGAGAATGGTCGACACGCATCTGAATGTATGAGTTCGAAGGGCTTCATAGTATCCTTGGTTTTGACTTTGATGATCTTCTTCCTGTGCTTGGATTGGATGTATGCTGTGCACATTGAGTCGTCTTTGTATACCCATCAATGAGAGATCGTAGGGCAGTTGGATGAATGTGGGCTAGGCGCCGATGCTACAGTCGTGATTCTGAGATTGTGAGAGGCTTCTTAGTGGGCTTTGGAAATACTTGAGGTATGGTTGTATGTACGCTCGGTGGTACTCTTTCTCTCTTCTTGTTTCTTGGTGTGGACTTCGTAGGCACACTTGGTACTGCCGAAGTGAGTGCAGTTGCGGGAGATATAATATAGAGATCATTGACCCGATTGCTGGTGATGGTGATTGATGGACATAATATGGAGCACTTACCGCACCCAAATTTGGATGTGTATCCGGCTGTGTCTAATTGATTGATAGAGAGAAGAGAGGGCCGGAATGTGGGGGTGTAGAGAGCGTTGACTTCGTACTCCTGTGAAACATTAATGAGCCCATGGTGGCTTACTGTAACTTTGTTATCATCGCCAAGCTCAATGACTATTGGTTGACGAAGTTTCTTTATTGAGTTGAATCTGGTGCGGTCATTGCACATATGGTGGGATGCGCCAGAATTGATGACCCATGCAGCTGGAGTGGAGGCTGCCGTGAGTGCGGTTGCATTGTTGGCTAGTCAGAGCAGGTCGCGATCTCCGGCGGTGGCAAGCGATGCGGTTGCTTTGCCTTTATTGACTTTGCTGGATTGATCCCGAGCACGTTTGAAGTAGATGCAGTCGGACTTGAAGTGTCCTGGGAGACTGCAGTAGTAGCAAGTTTGCTTGTTGTTCCTGGAGGTGTTTGAATCGCCATTGTTTGTGTCGTTTTCAGTGGGCTTTCTCCTTCCGCATACTTCGGTGGTATGATTGCCCATTTTGCAGTATGTGCATTTGTTCTTCTGACGCCCGTTTCCTCATCCACCACGACCACGGCAACGATTTCCACCACGGGAGTATAGAGCCGCTCCGGTCGATGCATCTCCAATGTCTTTGGCTAGGCTCGCTCGTTCAGCGTATTCTCGTATCACATCCATACACTGCTGGGCCAAAGGGGCAGGGATCCGCTGTGCGAGATTTTGAATGGTCGTTCCATATAATTCAGTTAGAGTGGTGAAAATATGTGTTTTCATGGTATCATCGGTGATTTGTTCGGTGGTGCCGATCAGCTTCTTGCGGAGGGCGATTAGTTTGGTAAAGTACCGGGTGACGGTTTCGTCTGGCGATAGTCGAGAGGCAGTGAACTTCCGCAGGACTTGGGTTCAACCGAGTATCGTTGTGGCATTGTCGAGTCGTTCCCTGATCGCTTCCCACATCTCCACGGGATCGTCGATGTTGTCGATGAGTGAAAGGAGTTCATCGTGGCATCCGAAGTGTATCAGTGCTATGGCTTCATTGGCTCAGTCATGCCAGCTTTCTTGCAGAAGGCGTACGGCGACACCGTTACCGGCAGGGAGCAGTTTGACACTGGTGACGATATCGAAGGCTTTCATGGCGATAAAGACTTGGCAAATCTTTTGCTTCTAGATTGGATAGTTATCCTCAACCAACAGAGGCACTTCGCCGTGATCGGTCTTGAATGTTTCGTTTGGCATATTGTAAGTTGAGAAGGTTTAGGAGTGGCGATTGAGAGTGATGGATGGTGATGGTGTTGCGGCTTTTGAGCAGGGATGGTTGTGAGTGGGTTAGGGTTCTTGTTTGATTCTAATAAGATTGTAAGGTAAAGATCGTAGCGGGCGCCGGGCTCATAACCTGTTTAAATAATGATGCTAGAGAAGCTTGATTGTATATTATCTAAGAGGGCCATAAGGCCATATATGTATGAGAGTACAAGTACGGCTGAATGCCATCAGCCAGTATCAGAGTCGACAGTCATCTCTGGACATACGAGACATCACCGTCTCTGCTCCACTCAGTCTCCGTCTCCGGCTCCATCTCCGCTCTGTCATCTCTGGCCATACAAGACTCATCTCCGGCTGAGACCTGTATATGCAATAGAAAATGTTACATATATACAAGGGTCTGATACAGCTGGCTCTAACCAGGGCTGATGCCTCCTGTATATATCTTGAGTATCTCTCCTTCTGCCTCTCTTCTGTTTGTACCTTAGTCCATTGTAGGAGTATAAAAATGCAATGGTTTACTCTCCTGCTAAGTGATTGTTGTCTATCCTTGTGTATCTACTATCTTGTGGGTGCGGATGTACCCCCTTCTGGCCCATACCCTCCGCAAAGCTGCACATTATGTTGACCCCTTCCTTTCTATCCATATTATATTCCTTCCAAAAAGTTTAAGATACTTTTTATAATGGCAGCCGACCAGGACTGGGTAACCGCCCAATATATAGTCACTTTGTGGGAGTGCAATTGAACTCCAGTGATTATCTTACGTTACAATAATATGACTTCATCACTTAATCTCGTATGCAACCAACCATATGTAATTTTGCTTCCAATACTGAGCCATATTAACCTGTACCCATCATAATACTATGATCACTGTTCTGAAATTGTGTAAGGGCGGATACGGGCCAGTATGGCTCTGTACTCCAGAGTATGAGTAGATACGGTTGCACACGAGAATAAGTGATGGAGTCATATCATTGTAAGGTAAGATGATCTCTGGAGTGCAATTGCATTACTGCAAAGTATCAATGTACTGGGCCAGTTATCCAGTCCCGGCCCTAGGCCATCAGTTAGCCACTGCCATTACATCATCCCCCTCTCTTGCTGCAGACCCCCTGGGCTGCTATACCTATACATGAGAAAAGAAAAGAAGTAAAGGTCCTGACTTGTACACCCTTGTATGATCTCATAAATCCCGCAACCGATCGGTACTGCTTAACGGTAATATTTTGATAGATTCAGTATACAGCAATATCTGCAGGTGGTCATGATTAGGGTGCGGCTCTGCGGGTCGCTTGCCTAGTTAGTGTCACGGTTGTATCAAGTGATGATCGAATGAGGAGTATGGATCGATGAAGAAGTTATGGGATGGCGTCAATGTTGTTTGAAGGAAACAGGTTTTGTTGGAAGGAATCAGGTTTCGCTGGAAGGAATCAGGTTTTGTTGGAAGGAATCAGGTTTTGTTGGTTGCGTTGTAAATATGGCGTGATGGTTATGGCGTGAGCACTGGTATGGAAGGGTTGCGTACATAGTTTGGTGATGTTTGGATGTATATCGAAACGAGTGAGTAAAGGTGACGACGGTCGCGTTAGCTGTATATAAGGGCGAAGGATTTGCGGAGGATAGATTTGTTCTTCACTCGTTCTCTAGTCTACAAAACAATCAATAGCTTCGGCATCAACCTTTGTTCACTTCTGTGATTCCGGATTTCGAGTCTCTTGCTTGTTACGCAGTACCCGCGATCACTGCACCACCACCCGATACCTCTATCTTAGTGTGGTTTTTATAACCCCTAGAACTCCGAGCCTTGAACCCTTAACAGTCAGCTCTAGCTCAACTTCGGCTCAATCACTAATAACATTCACTTCCAAATGTATGAAAGGTTTCACGTACCCATATTGGTAACAACACTTGACTTCTGATGGCCTAATAAGCATCAGAAGCAATTGAACACAATGCAAGATGGTTGATTCACCCGGTTTACCCTCGAACCAGTGGAATGCCAGTAGTTTGGAGGCCTTATATGTATCCTCCAACTTCGTGACCATTCCGGCTATGCACAATCCATACAACCCGCAGGATGTCCGTTTTAAAGACAGAATCGACCAGGCGGAGTCAATTAGGTTTAGCAGCCAGTTCGCTACCTTGGCCACCACAGACTTTGAACCTGCAGAACTTCACACTGCACACTACGTTACAGAATGAAAGATGATCATCGACGTTGGCCCAGGGCACTTGTCTGACCAAGCAATCAACTGGATCAAGGCTACAGAGGATTTTGAGCTAGAGATCATTGATGCTGGCCTCTTGGAGAGTCTCAAACAAGCTGAAAAATTCTCCAAGGTTTGCAAACTCAACGAAAGCATAGCCGCTAAAGTTAAAGAGTTGGAGGCGGCTGAGCCTGTCACAGGCCCAAACAAGGAGTTGGCGGCAGCTCACCAGGAAATAGATAACCTGGAGGAAGAGCTCTGGATTGAGAAGCATCACTCTGCCAAGTAGAAGAGGCAGCTGGAGGAGCGCAAGTCAGAACTGGAGCACACTGCTGACCACACTGCCATCGCCCAGCACTGGCTAGAAAAAGATATGCTGCTACACCAAGTCAAAAGTCTTTCCTCCGAAAAAAGCGGGGTTGAATTTGAGTTGCAAGCGTTCGAGTGTGTGGTTCAACAACTTACGACTAACCAAGTAAATAAGACTCTGGCACCCAATACCTCCTCTGAACCAACCCAACCCCCATTTGGAAACCGTGGCTCCATCGAACTGACCCCTGGCCCATCAGGAAGCCATGGCTCCTCCGTCAAATTGTCTAACCTTCCAACGTATGATGGCAAACAAAGCCTGGATGATGTCACTGCCTTTCTGCTCCCTTTGGAATGACACTTCAAGAATGCTGCCCAAGCCATCAGGTGGGTTGGCAGAACAGGTTGGGGAGAGCAAGCAGTACTATAGTTTGAAGGCGACGCAGCAACCTGGGCCATGCATTGTTTTCCGATATGTACGCCCATCGAATGGTCCACCTGTTGTACAGAATTGACAGCTAAGTATATTCCGTCCAACGCCTTGGACCTAGTCAAACAAGAATGGGAGCAGTTGAACCTGAACATGGGAGAACAGGTCACAGAGTTTAATGAGTGTTTCCGATGCCTCCATTCACAGTTGGACCTGCACCAGCCGATGCCAGCCGAAATGTTAGCCGACCCTTATGGGTACAAGATTGAAAAGGGCAACCATGGAGTTTACAAAGACTTAGTTTGGTATATTGGCATGTGCGATAGGACTCCAACCCTTGAGCAGTGCATGGAGCATCTTGCTGCATTGGACACATCTCTCAACAAATCGTAACCTGCAAACGGCCCCAATGCGAATACTAATACAACTACGAAAGCTGACGCCAAAAAAATGGAATCCAAGAGAAGCAATTCAACCGGCACAACTGGCAAGGCCAAAGAGGATAGTTTAATCTGTTACAACTGCAGTCAGATTGGCCATATCTTTTTCAACTGCCCAAACTGTAACTTTATGAAGAAGTTACTTTAGCAAGCTTTGGTCAGCAAAGATGCCCCAAAAGCTAAATCTGGCTGCCTGTGCAAGGTCAAAAAAAGGGGAGGTGCACTGACTGGTCGGAAAGAGAGTGGATAGCTTGCCGAGGAGAAAGAGATCAAACAGATGATGGATAGCGAGATGGAAAGCGAGTTGGAGAGTCTTTTACACTTGGACTCTGAGGAAGGTGAGGTCAAAGGAGGTCAGTTGCTGCGGCTGTACCTCCTATAAAAATACCATCATGTACGGTATTGTCAAAAAAAAAAGCACGGCAAGCATGTGCTAGATAGTCAATTCAACTTTTTCACCTGTTACCATCACTTGAAAGTCAGTAAACTAGACGACGCAGTGATTGATCTGCTGAGGTTTAATGGCGAAATATGATACCAAACAGAGCGGTGATGGTGGAGCAGCAAAACAGCAAGAGTTGTGAAGGACGATGGTGTGTTGGAAAATTATATTGGTTGGAAGTTTCTTGATGAGATGAGACGTCAAGGGGCCTCTCTGAATACAAAAGATGTGGGATGGATGATTGTGGAGACTGCCAATGTCAATGCAGAGGATGGCATAGAAAAATGCCAATGGGTCAAACTGAAACTATAACTTGGTTTGTCCTACGTCTATGAGGTTGATTGTACGGTCTATGACGTCAACGGCTTTGATATTATGCTAGGCAAAAGATGGATACGCAACATAGATTACTGTTATCAAATCGACCATGACAGCAACAAAATGTAGATAGCTGATAACCTCTGGAAGGCAACAGAGAATGGCTGAATACACTATCTACCGGGCTTGCACCCCTTGGACATCAACCAAAGTATAGTGGAGCAGGTGAAATTCATCGTCATACATATCATACGGAAGGCGAAACTCAAAAACCTATTGGCCCATCTGTTGCAGCAGGCCTGTTTGATCAAAGTGCACTATTGTGGCGACAGCAATACCCACCCCACAGATGAGCCACCAGAAGAGTTTCAACAAATGTTGGCAGAATTCCAGGACCTCTTTGGTGAGCCAACTTATACAAATTCGCAGAAAGGAAGGCAGACCAATTGTGAAATTAAAATGGACCCAAATGGCAAAATACAGTTCCGTTCACTCGATCACATCTCTCCGTGTTAAAAAGCAGAGCTTTGGAGGCAGATCGACAAGGCAGTTCATTGTGGTTGGATTTAGCCCTCTCGAAGCAATTGCGGCTCACCAGTATTATTTGTGCCAAAGTCTGACAGTACGTTGTGTATGTGTATCGATTATTGCACAGTTAATGCCATAACTGTCAAGGACTGTCATTCTCTCCCTCACATCCAGGATTTACTCAACTTTATACATGGCTCCTGCTGGTTTACTAAATTGGACTTGGCAGCAGGCTATTATCAAATTTGCATTGTAGTAGCCGATCGACACATGATGGCCTTCACCACTAAATTTGGCTTATACGAGTGGCGAGTCCTTCTGTTTGGCCTTGTGAACGCACCAAGTCAGTTCATGTACATGATAGACGGTATTCTTGAGCCAATGAAACGAAAGTTCATCGTCGTATACTTTGCTGATATTATGATTCACAGCAGTACCCTGGCGGAACACGTTGTACATGTCCACAAAGTACTGACCTTGCTAGCGGAACATGGTCTGAAGGCCAAACATGCAAAATGCGCCTGGGTACATCAGAATGTGACTTCTATGGTTTTGATATTGACAAGAATACCATCCACGTCCAGGAATATAAAACATGTGCAGTCATGGATTGGCCCCCACCTGAAAACAGTAAGGACATCAGAGGCTTCCTGGGCCTCACCAGTTACTATAGGAAATTCATCGAACATTACGCTCACATTGCCATACCACTGAACACCGTTGCCACCCCTTGGGCAGATACAGTAGAGGTTGGGTGGCGATGCGGAGAGCTGAGGATGGTTATCTGTTCTGCATTTGCCTGGGATGGGGAATGGCAGCATGCTTTCGACACCCTCAAAAAGGCACTCTGCAATTCCCCTGTCCTTGCTCTACCGGACCCCAAAGCAAAATATTGGCTGCATGTTGATGCCAGCCAATATATGCCAGGTGCAGTACTTTCCCAGGGGCAAGACAAGGAAAAAAAGATACTGGGATATTTCAGCTGAAAATTACACGATGCGGAAACGCAATCCCCTGCATCCAACAGAGAACTGTTAGGTATCCAAGATACAGTATTATACTGGAAATTCAACCCACATGGAGCTGAACTGCCATTTTCGGTATACATGGACCATGCGACCCTGCGTTGGATACTCACACAACTACACCTCACCGTACATCAGATGGATATTGTGGCAATCCTCCAGAACTTTGCTGGGAGGTAAAGCACATCCCGGGCGTCAAAAATCAGGTCGTGGATGCATTGTCTCGCTGCCCAGATTTCTGACCGGAGTGTTGTATTCTGATGGCACTTGAAGTTACAGTGGCTGGAGAATTGATTGATGATATCAAGGTGGGCATAATTGATGATGAATGGTTAGGGCCTATCACACATTTCTTGGCCAACCCAAATCAGCACCCCCACAGCCCACCATATCGATCAAGGAGCACAAATTGTTGGTGAAAGCACAACTGTTCTATTTGGAAGAATATGGCCTGCTGTGGTTATGTGGTGCCTGAGAAAAAGAGGTTGAAAAAAAATGCAAGGGCAAGGAAAAAGTATGGAGAACGAGAAATAAGGGCACGGAAGAAGGGCAGAGAAAAAGAAACCAGGACAAAAGAAAAGAAAGAAGAAGGAGAGGCAGAGAAAAATGCAAGGGCAAGAAAGAAGAACGGAGAAGAATAAAAACAAGGCAAAAGAGAAGGAAGAAGAAGGAGAGACGGAGAAAAATGCTAAGTGGGGGCAGCAATGCATTCCAATAACGATGCAGCGACAAATCCCCCATGAGGCCCACAACCTGCTGGAGGGGGGATACTTTGGTGCAGATCGAACATACCTACACATGAAAGGCAGATATTTCTGGAGGAATATGTGGCGAAACACCCAGCGATATGTTGCAGGCTGCAACTTATGCCATCAAACCAATCACTGGAGCAGCAAACCCATGGGCCTCCTGCAATCACTTTCTATAGCCAAAGGCTGTTGGCAAAGAATTGACATCGACTTTATAACTGACCTGCTTATTTCAGCATATGGCCACGACTGCATTGTAACGTTTGTCGACCACATGACAATCAGAATACATTGGTGGGCCTGTAGGAAATCAATCGATGTACCAGCCTTTGCACGCATATTTATTGATAATATCGTCCACCTATATGGTGTGCCGCAAGAGGTTGTATCTGACCACGATGTTCACTTCACATCAGGCTACTGGAGAGAAGTTACAAAGATTCTGCAAACGAAGCTACTCATGTCTACAGCATTCCATCCAGAATCCGATGGACTCTCTGAGAAATTGAAAAAGATGGTCATACGTTACTTGCGAAGCTTTACAACTCATGATCAGACCAATTGGGACGATTATCTTTCTCAGGCAAAGTATGCATAACATTTCTCCCTATACCATTCGACAAAGCAGACGTCTTTTGAACTTGACCTGGGTTGTCAAGAGTTCAGGGTTCGGTATCAAGGGTTCAGGGCTTGAGGTTCTAGGGTTTATAAAAACCAGAAGCATGGTGGTTGAGGAATCTAGGAGTAGTCTGTAGCTACGAAACAAGGACTGTATGCAAGAGACTCGATTCAGAATCACCAAGTGTGAAAGAAGTGAAAGCCAAAGCTAGTTGATTGTTTTATAGATGAGAGAACAAGTGAAGAAAGAAACTTATCCTCCGCCAAACGCCTGGTTTATATACAGTAATTCACTTGTTTTATAATACCTCCGAACTACTGCTTTCTTTGCACATCGCTTTTGCACAATTCCGTTATTTCCTGTTTGAAACCTGATTGCATTCTTATCCTGCTTTTGCCTCCGTTTGAAACCTGATTTCGTTCTTGTCCTGCTTTAGCCTCCGTTTGAAACCTGATTTCATTCTCGTTGTGCTTATTCTTTTATATTAAATACCGATCATCACTCCACCATCGATTGTCACTCAGTACAACCGTGACATGTATGTCTTGGCCTCTGAAGGCCAATTGCAACAGGTCTAGTGACTTTTCTAGTGACTGTAACTTCAGATCTCCGGTTTTCCAGTCAATGTATTGTTGAATTTCATTCAGAGCCACGCCTTCTAGTCGATTTGCTGTGTGCCTCATTTTGGTGTGTTTGCTAAAGAATCATCCCAGTTTATCCGCAATTTTCATGGCTAGTTGTGCCATCCATTCTCAAAGTGCCCTTCAGTCTGTTACAGAGAACCTGAGAATTTCACTGCCTTTGTGTCCTCTACCACTGTTGCCACCATCCAATGTTCCTGCCAGTGCTAATACTTGCTTGACCTGATCCTGATATTTGTTTTTTTCTTCTCCATAGATCCTTAACTGTTTCTCTGTTTCTTCTAGTTCCTGTCTGAGGTTTTCCGTCCCATCTGGGGCTCTGTTTTCCAATCGTTGTTCTAGATCTGTGATCTTGGCTTGCAGGTCTCCATGTATGCAGACTGGCATTCTGTCCTACATGGTTCTTAACTTCTGTTGCGTAAGAAGCAGCTCCTGTTTCAGGTTGTTCCATTCCTCAATGACCTTGTTTCCTTCTGCCAACAACTCCGATATGTGTGCCTCTGCATTCTTCACTGAGCGCTGTTCCTTTTGCAATTCGTTCAATTTGCTGGTTGTCGGTAACTGAGCAAGGGCTGTCAGTCCTGTGTTGATGTCCTGAATGTGACTCCTGAGCGGCTTTTTGTTCATGATTTCCGTATTTGCCGGAGTTACGTTTTCCAGTTCCAATTGTAGTACCCCCCATCAGCATCACATCGCAGGTTGCTTTTGAAGATTCTCCTGACATTGTTGCAATTTTCAAATGGTGATTGGTGTAGATATTTATTGATTCTCCAGCCCAAGGTTTGTGCTACTTCAAGGCACTCATCACAGATGTGCCTCCAGGTATCGCTTTTCCAGTATATCCAGCAGTCGTTGCCACAAGAAATTTCACACCAAATACACTTATTGGGATTCCAGTACATTAATGTCTGGTTAGATACCAAGGCAAAAGGGTTTCGAGACCAAGGGTCCGCAGTGAACAACGAATACAATTGCGTTCCTCAGTGCAATCAAAATAGGTATCGAATTCCTCCATGCCACTGTTGCAGGTAGGTATTTTGGCCCACTCCTGAATTGCTCCGCAGTTGCAGTGGATAGTTGGATTTGGATAATCGTGATCTAAGTCTCCTTCTTCGTCTGAACAATGGCAAAAATAAATACAGTCGCAGGTCCTTTCGTCCTCGTTCATATATTTAGAAGTGGCACTGATTGCCAAAAATATCTGGATTTGTAGGTCTTCAAAAGGTCCACAAGCATGGTAAGCAGATGTGTCTCCAGTTGGATTGGATAGCCAATCTGTTTTCGAAATGGCTTGCCGATTTAAAAACTTTGCAAGACGTGTTCCAATTGTGGTGACAATAATGGCAGCCTAAGTGATGAGGATAACAGCACATAAAATAAAAATATTACCGGTAGAATCAATTGTAGACTCGTTCTTCGGTCAAGGGTTCAAGGTTTGGTGTCGAGGGTTCAGAGCTCGGGGTTCTAGGGGTTATAAATATAGAAAGCTGGAAGGCTCATGAGTCGAGAATAGGCTGTAACTCAAGAAACGAAGACTGTATGCAAGTGACTCGATCTAGAATCACCGAGTGTGAAAGAAGTGAAAGCCGAAGCCAATTGATTGTTTTATAGACAAGAGAATGAGTGAAGAAAAAAACTGGTCCTCTGCCGAATGCCTGGTTTGTATACAGTGATTTTACTCGTTCCATAATACATCTGAACTCCTGCTTTCTTTGTACACTGCTTTAGTACGATTCTGTCATTTCCCAAAAAAACCTGATTCGAAACCTGATTTCATTGTCATCATGCTTTAGCCTTCATTCAAAACCTGATTTCATTCTCATCATGCTTTAGCCTCCATTCAAAACCTGATTTCATTCTCATTGTACTTTATTTTTCATATTATTCACCGATTATCACTCCACTACCAATTGTCACTCAACCGAACTGTGATAGAACAGATCGGAAGTACAACCGCCTGCAACCAACAATAATAATGGGATCAACTGCACCCAGTATTGGTAACCAGAAGGCCAGATACATCAGCAATCGAGATGTCAAGTTGCATGGAATGTTAATCAGCTGGAGTCCTTGATAGCTACCACAATGGGGGCTTCAGAACCTAAGTTCCTGATTCCCGAGAGCACTAACAATGAATCACATGGTAACTGTAACCTTGTATGGGATGCTTACGAATGAGATATACCAATAAATACTATCCTTAAGAGCGGTTCAATGGACTTCCCTCCACTGCCCTCAGTGAAAGCAGTTTTTAGATTATATCAAGAGAGAAGAACCTTTCAAAAGCCAGTGGATTTCTGATTGCAATAGCTTATTGACCTGCACTGCGATGATATCCGCTGAAGTTCTCGTTACTGTTGGCACTGACATGTACTACCCTTCGAAACCATGATGCTAAATCGTGATGGGGTCATGTCCATGACCATAATCCTATGAATACAACCTGCAAATCCACCACTTGAGTCAGTCCATGAATTTGGAAGTTGAAGGCATGAGAGCCAGAGAATGGATACTTTGACATATCTAGAGCAGAAGCATAATTAGATATATCTTGAGTAAGACATTTAATGGTATACTAACAACTTAGATACAACTTGAATGAGCATATATGAATGCGTATGGATATATGATGTCTACAATCGAGAGCTGGACGAAGCCGATGCAAATCCTTTAGTCACCATTGGATCTGAAGCCGAATGGCAACCAAAAATCAAAGATGATGAAAATCTGGATAGCCGATATATGAGTCAATCTGGAGCCAATCAATGAAACATGCAGGAAATGCCGAGTGCAGAGGCTATTACCGATGAGGTCTGCTGTGTACTTGGAAGTTCAGAGTCGGAGAAACATGAAGTCCACTTGGATATTCAGAACTCTGGACTCAAAGGTTGACTTGAAGGTTGACTTGAAGGTTTACTTGCTAGTGTACTTGGATATCAGCTGCACCTGAAGCCGAAGCATACTTGTTTGCACAGCAACTGAACTTGAATGGGTGAAGGTCAAAGGTCAAAGTCGAATGGCACCGAAGATTGAAGCCTTGGATGCATGGCTTGTTATTCAGTTCTAATCAAGATGAGCATACCCACTGAAATTGATTGACAGCTGTAGAGGAAATCACGAAATGAATCAGACCAAGCGGCCCGAGGGATAGGTCACTGGCTATGGTGGCTGACCTCAAGACTGAAACATGCTTACGAGATAAATTACATGCAAATGATTCCTGGTGGAAGCCCATGATGACAGGAGTTCCACCGAACCGTCAGTACGGGGAGCAATGGCTTCAATCCGTAGGGTGGCAAATGAACTTGAAATGATGCCTGCTGTGGGGACAGCTTGGATTCAGAAACTTGGAGGCAGTCTTGGATGGTTCAATTGGACGTTTCCTTCTCATGGTTTATATTCTTTCTTTTCTCTTCTCATATTGGATCTTGGCCCAGTACAAATGGCGTTGGTATGGGGTTTTACCACCTACCACTGGAGGTGGAGTTTCCCAGGTGCCGGATCCACCAAAAGGTCACACTTGAGTGGTACCAATCAGTTGTGGGATTTATGAAGCCGTTCGAGGGTGTACAAGTCTGTGTCTTTATTTCTTTACTTCCTGCTTTTTAAGTATGGGTATGGCAGCCCAGGGGGTCTGCAGCTAAAGGGGGGGATGATGTAATGGCAGAGGTTGAGTGACAGTCAAGGGCTGAGGCTGGGTGACTGCCCGGTACATAGACACTTTGTGGGAGTGCAATTGCACTCCAGCGATCATCTTACCTTACAATGATATGACTTTATTACTTATTCTCATGCACAACCGTATCTACTCTTACTCTGCAGTACGGAGCCGTATTGGCCCGTACCCATCCTTACAATAGTTTTAAGTTTAAAATAGTTTACAAACCAAGAAAATAAGGCTACAAACCTGATTTACTTACAAAAATTCCAGGCAATATTTCTCTGAAGGAGGGGGCAGAAAAAACTGAACAGATTATACTAAATATAGAAAATTTCCACAAGGAATTATGCAAAATACTAGGAACAGCCTTCATGGAAATGGTCAACCTTGATGATAGTTCAGCAAATCCTGACAAATTGTTGAATTGGGTAAAAAACATATAACAGCAATTCCTGTACAACACTAGTGAAGGCCTCTATATACAAAAGAAACTATTACTGAAAATTTCCAAAACACAGCAAATTCAACCAACAGACAAGACCAAACTCAAATGGATCCAGAAATTCCATGATTTTCCAGTTGCAGGACATCTAGGTCCAGCAAAAACCAATGACCTGCTAAGCAGGAGTCACTCCTGAAATCAGATGAGAAGAAATGTGGATCACTATGTATGCAACTGCCATACATATGGATAGAGCAAAGCAACCCACAGGAAAACTCATGGCCTGTTATAACCGTTAGCAATATTAGATCAACTGTGGAGGGATTTGAGTATGGGCTTTGTAGTAGGGTGACTGGTAACCACCGCCATCACTCTCACGGTCAGCACCTGCACCATCAACAACCGCACCCCCTTCCCCCGTCTACATATCCACTAACCCCTCAAACCGAAGTCCTCAGCAACCCCAACCCCCATCCGCCCACACAGCAGATCAGCATTCATGTGCCCCAACCAATGTCAATCGTAATCGACGCCCACACATCCTATAGCTATGCCCCGGTATCACTCTCGTCAGGTCAAGAAAGTGGTTGGTGTTGTGCGTGTTATGAGTTAACGTTTACCTCTGACACCGTGGTGAGGAAGAAGATGGTAGTTCAAAATACAAATATCGGTGATGCGTTGGGAGGGAATCGTTTTAATGCTGCAATTCCCGGGGGCGAGGCAGGAGAGTTTAATGCTTGTTTTAAGCAGTGTAAGTTTTTTGTGGTTAGTTTTTTGGGGGAGAGGGAATATGCTGATGGGAGTAGATGGTGCGCTGACGGATGGATGGGGGGCGAGATATGGAGGTTGCGAGAAGGGTGAGTGTAATGCCCTTCCGGCAGCGTTAAGGGAAGGGAGGTTTGATTGGTTTCAGGGCGCGGATAATCCCACGGTTACATGGAGGGAGGTGTGGTCTTACGAAGAGAACTGGGTGTCGCAAGTATTAGCGGTAGTGTATAGGAGGAACCGTCAAATTTCTTTAATGTGCATACTAATGATGATAGGGGGAGAAAGTATTTCGAGAAAATGTAAATACTGTGTGTGTGAGAAAATAGCAAGTCAACATATTTCTGCAACAAAAATCGATGCAAATAAGTTTGATTTTTAAATCCCATACCATAGACTACACCAGCAACTTGGATATTCATGATAAAGCTCATGCAAATTAGCATATTAATAGTTCTCTTTAAATTTCCTCAACATGAAATACAACCAGGTCGCGGCAATATCAGCCGATCAAACTTTGCTAACAACACTGGATCCAACTTCCGCGGCTCAGGTCTTCCAGTAATCGGGTCAATCCCCTCAACCAACGACGGCGCACCTCCACTCATACCCATATCGCTCCCACCCCACCTGGAATACTCCGAATCCAACGCACTATCAAAATCGCTATGATACGCCGCGGGCACCGCTATCCTCATCGTCAGCATCCTTGTCCACCATCTAATCAAAGCTATGGATACTCACATTCCCACCTCAGCTTTAGACCCCCCTGCTTCTCCTGATCCCTATGATGTCCCGCAAGCCTCTCCCACTCCCCCCGTTCATAGTTCACTATACCTTGCCTCCGTAAATATTCCAATTCCCCATCTTTCGTCATCCCATATTCCCCGGGAATGAAATCACGGTTAGGGTTGTAACGTGGGTAACTGACATGATTGGGTCGGTATAGTGGTTTTTGCGGTGGCGGGAGGACATTAGGCTTTGGCGGGGTAAACCTGTCAGGATCGAAGTTATGTGCAGAGACATCAAAATCGGGATCTGCAGTGGATGGAGGCCAGCCGAGTGGTGATTTCGGGAAAATATTTAAAGGGTTTAGTTTAGCCGCGAAGGATTTAATGGATCCCCACCATGCTTTTTAATATTAGCTTTGTCGGGGGAGGGTAAAGGGGGGAGGAAGCACATGAGGTTGGGGAGGCGGCGCGTTTTTGGAGGGCGGGGTTTGCAGGGATGTGGATTGTGAGGCCGCTGCTGAGGGAGGGTTTGATGAAGTCGTGTTCGGTTGTGGAGGGGACCTGGAGGATAGGGATAGTGGGAGAGCCATCAGAGTTAATGTGAACGGAGTGGTAGGCGGAGGGTTGTAGTTCTATTGCTGGAGGTGGGGAGTAGTTGCTTCCTACGGCAACGGCGGGTGGGAAGAGCGTACTGCCCACGGAGAAGAGGGTTGGAGGCATAGTGGTGGTAGAAGTGGTTGAAAGGTGGAGCTGCAGTGGGGGTTTAGATATGCATATCAAAGTGGAGATGAAGTGACTGCGATAAATCTAGCGCAACGAAATCGGGGATCGGACGTGAAAAGTATATAGATACCAATTGTGAAAGTATTCTTCTGTCCAAATATGCGTTTCAAATCTGCTAAGAATGGGTGAGATTCGGTAACTGTACATGGGACACTGCCTTGCTCTGGGTTGTATATACATATAGACCAAACGGACTCTTTCAAACCTCGCCAGTTCCCCAGATAAAGTTTCTTGTGGAAGAAACTCCCATCCAGAGTGACCTTACATGGTTAGAGTTTAGGATGTTGCACTTTGTTCGAGACGAATTTCCAGGGTCATAAAGAAGGTAGTTGACAAAAACCGATTTCCCTATTAGTGGATGGCGTTGTATGGAGTAAGGCCAGTAATTTCGTTGCAAGATCAAAGGAATCACTGCATCAACCTGTGAAAATATGGTGAGAATTTGCCGTGATTCCTTTCTTAAACAGAATGACTCTAATCGAACCCACGAACCTCCCTAATGGAGGACATCCCTTGATTCTGTTGGCGTTCTTGTGTTTCTACAGCGACGAGAAATTCTCCAATAGATCAATCGATGTATTCCTGCGAACTGGCGACGACTGGCAAACGGAATGTCGAACTTCTATTATCAATCGAGCAGGTCAATTTAAGCACTTCCTTCAATGTCCTTCCGTATGCCCTTCGGCCTTGGAGTAGAAGTAACACTCGCCTCGCAATCTTTCACCCAACTCGTCGTAGCACCGCGGCAAATTTGTTCCGCGTGCCGCCCGGAGACGCAACTATTTTACCGCCGGAGACGGTGAAGGTGTGGGAGATTTCGTAGACATAAACTGAAGTATTGGATTCGGCGGTGTTGTGGGTGGCGGTGTTGTGGGTGGTAGTTAGTAGTAGTGGTGGTGGTGGTGGGGGTGGTGGTAGGTGTTGGTGATGTGTAAGTATTTTTCCGGTCCTTCGGTGGATACAGTCCATCCGTTGATAGCCAGGGCCGTCCACGGATGGACTGCCCCTGCACACAAAATCCGAATGGACTGGGCCTCCAGTGGATGACCAAATGGCCCAATGGTCACTAGGGTATTTGGCAATTGCTATGGCCACCGTGTTTGTTTGGAAATTGACATAGCTATTGGCAATAGTTGCAGCTACTGGGTAGTAATCGCTTCAGTTGCTAGG
The DNA here is from genome assembly GCA_015178995.1 of Trichophaea hybrida. Taxonomy (NCBI): domain Eukaryota; kingdom Fungi; phylum Ascomycota; class Pezizomycetes; order Pezizales; family Pyronemataceae; genus Trichophaea; species Trichophaea hybrida. The sequence continues at coordinate 208,556 of WHVE01000161.1, forward strand.
GATTTGCGACCATCCAACATTCCCCTTTTCCATGAGCATCAGGCTCCCGCACCACCACCACCACCACCACCAAAGCGAAACGCAAAAGTGCGCCCGGTACTAACCTCTGGGCCTCTGGCCTCCCCTTCGGGTAGTGCACCTCCCACCTTTCACTCGTAGCGAACAATTATATTAATAGTTTAGTTATGGTGCATGATATTTAAAAGAAACCAAAGTGCATCTTTGCATCTTATTTGTATGTAATGTGTGTGTGTATGTACACTTTGGTAATGTATTAATACAGCAGTCACAATATGCAGCTACACATCTAGTCCATCTATGGATCCTCCAATGGGTAGCTCATTCACTGATTCAGGTCCATCCGCCAAAGGACCGAATCCGCGAAAGGACCGGAACAGTATGGTTGAATGAGGTATGAGAACACTGAAAGGATGGCTATATGCACCCACCAGCAGGTTGACGCTCCGGTAGGCTGATAACTCTAACTATCCCCTACACGCTCGGTTTTCGGAAATTGGTTGCAATACTCACTTCTGGCAATTGACTTTGTTGATCAGTTGAAGTAACCAATGAAATAAGCTCTGGTTTGCCACAGCTAATCATTTAAATTTC